>NQII01005564.1:152183-175173 GCA_002778355.1 Clitarchus hookeri
GGGGGGAGGGGCAATAATGCGGGGCCCGAGAACATTTTGGCCCACACAGTATTGTATTCATTATTGCCGTCTGGTGAATTATAATATACTGCGGCAGGTTTGTTGTTTTCAACTGTCTTTGTATAATTAATCAGTTAGTGAGATATTTTCGTGCTGTGCTAGGATTCGGAATACTTTCGTGTGCAGAGTCAATTTTAACCTCAGGATTAGGGGTAGTACTTGGATGGACATTAATTGCAAGAAGTCTCTTGCAAATTTTGAATATCTGCATTAGAGTTCATCAATGATTCCATACATGTCAAGCAGTATCCCACGGCATTAGCATATGTTGTAAATTTTTCATCTGTACAACTTAGTTAGTATTGGTCATTACTCATGCAACAAAACAGGAGAATTTTGTATTCTACACCAAGTTATTAAAAAAACTATTAAGTGCAAATTTTTTTATTCCAGGAAAATGTCATCACATACAATTCGTGTGAGTTGAACAATGTTTGGTACAACTATAAAATTAATTTTTTTTGCTCCGACGCTCTTAAGCATGCGCAATTATCTACTGTTTCAACTGCGGCTATCAAAATATAAAAATTTTTTTTTGCCAATATTTACATAAAATTCTGATTACGTTATGCCACATAGTTTTCCGCGAATTTAAAGCGTTGCGGATAAAGTCAGAGGAAGGAAGACCGCAATATATGCGTCCTCACAGGTTTTGCAAGCTGAAGAAGGTCGATAGCATATTATTGTATAGTCAATTCACGGTTACTTCCAACTTTTCTGAAGCCTTGCTAAAGTTCTACTTCCAGAGTTTGCCTCTGTAACTACGCCTAAAAAATTACACCAAAGGGACAATGCGCCGCATTCGTGCGCATAGTATTTTGCATTAAAACTATTTCTTAGTAGGCATTACCAACACGTCTATTTTCGCCCAATATTTTTTCGTATTTGCTGTGAATGAAATATTATGGTTCAAATATAAAATGGAAGTGAAGTTCAGTTTAATACAAATTACGGTAATTTTATACTAACACAAGGGAAAAACGGTTGTCATACGTGATACATTTAGGAAACAACCAAACACGATCTACATTATGTGATATTTCAAATGTTTGATTAAAAAAGTGCTAAGAAACCGCTAATATACTTATTTATTATTTATAGTATTCTATTTATATCCTCCGGACGAAATTTTTTCCTCGCCAAGCATCGAATTTTTAATGTCAAGGGAATAACTTGGTTGTTAAAGAAATCGAATGGAGGTAACGTGCAAACACAAATTTTATGCCCGAAAGTGCTGTCATTTTGGTATTATATGAACGATTGGTAACATTTAAATGTGAAGCATTTTACTTATGCGGGTTGCTCTTTCAGTTGGTTTTACGACCTTGAAAAGGCGTAAATGAGTTACCATGTGGAGAGCAAAACCGTCTTTTTTAAATACGAAATTGTGTATGTAAATTCTAAATTCGAATCAGTGAAAACCACTGATTCGCAGTGAAATTCAACTACTCATATCAGTGAAAATGGCTCCACTTAGAATAAGTAGAAAGCCACTGGTTGTTTCAGTCAAACAATTTCACAGATTGAATAAGTGACATGAAACAAATTTACTGATTGAATAAGTGACGGCAGATTGCGTACGGCAAATTAAATATCGTTTATTATTAAATTTAGCTAAAACATTACTAGAAATAAACATATTTTCGATATAGTCACTACTTAGGGTTGCGTANGTTTATTATTAAATTTAGCTAAAACATTACTAGAAATAAACATATTTTCGATATAGTCACTACTTAGGGTTGCGTAATTTACCGTTATTTAAAAATATAAAAAAAGTTTTGCAGACGCTGGGGATTGAACCCACGTCATGCCCATTCCGCTGAATTAGACCACTACCTTATTAGGCCTACCATTTGAGATGCAAATTATCGTTGGCTAGAAAAGGGAATATATGTTCTATAGCTGTTCATAGAAAGAGAGTAGTTTTAAATCGTATGCCCTCCCTTTTCGTTTTTTAGTATAATTGGCAAAGTTAGGATTGTTAAAACAAATAGTACGTATATATGCGCTCACTTCAACACATTAAATGCGGTTAAAACTTTCAAGCCGAGCGCAGCGTGCTGTGATTATTACGGGGAAACGAAATAAAATACGTAAAAATGGAATGAGAGACTCATTACTCATGATACCTCGTAAAATGGTGTTATGAAAGACGAAACTCACATTTTAGAAAGCATTTTTAATTGGTTTTATTAGTTTATGCGTTATATAATTTTATACACGTTCTTTAATTGGTGGTTGATGAATCAGTGGAAAATGTCGCTGAATCAATAAGTGAAGGAATATTGACATTTTTTTTACTAATTGATTAATTAAATTTTTTGAAGCGACTGTTGAATCAGTCACGTAGGTACTGTTAACTGACTGAAACAGTAAAATTATCACCGATTCAGATTTAGAGTGTGCGTAAAGAAAAAAAAGGGGGGTGATGTACAATTATGTGTAGAGTTTATTATTTTAAAGTATCGCCTTTGTGGTTTTCAATATTATTATTGTTATTATTATGGTTTTTATTATTATCTTTACTTCATTGTTAAAATTGATTTTATATTCTTGGGGCATATTTTGTCATTTCGATAATGTTTTAGTTCAAGGAACAAATCATCCATATTGCAAATATATAATATAATGGGTCTAAAAAAAAGTTAATATCACTGTAAAAAAATTGTGTTATTTTACAAAAATATGTATGAGGCAAAGTCTCCATCAAAGTCTGTGTTATTTTACACTTACGAATTATTTTTTTTACTCTGCATTCAAGTAAATTTCTACTTATCATTAATACAATAACGTTTACTGTGTACTACTAATGTTGACATGGATAAGTGTAAAATTACTGTTACTATGTATCGGAAAATAGGCTGTTACGTTCGTGTAATTTTCCTCCACAAGTACATTTAAACAGACATTGTAACTGTAATTTCACCTCAGTGTATATGTCTTTTTTCACTAACACAAAACTAAAATAACAGACTCACCGTAGTTGTGAATACACTATTTATATACATTTTTCACTGTTTTACAAAGTAATTTCACCGTCAATATCAGCTCTTTTACAACTAGGCCATGTTAATTCACACACTATTTAGGTGTAGTTTTATAATTTTCGCGTTGTTGCACTACGTTCTGTGACCTGGTAGTTAACAAGAGTTATAAAAAATTTATCAAAATATGGATAACAATTGAATGCAGATCTAAAACAGATAGATATATGCAAACAGCAAGTTTTTTTTCACTCAGTGGTAGTTAAGTTTCCGTTTTTAACATAAAAGTAGCGTGTTTTAAACCAATTGATTTAGTTATCTTCGAATTCCTAAAAGTATTAGTGTTAAATTAGAAGTGATGTACTCGGGTCAGCAAACTTCAAGTAATAATGTATAACTACCTACAATTTATATACGTAACTGTTCGCTCACAGCTGAACTCCTGTAGCGCAGTAGGTCGGCGAGCCGCCTGTCTGCGGTGCGGGAGGTTCTGGGTTCCAACCCCAGGCAAGGCGTGGGTGTTAGCTTAAGATAGGCCATGTGCTAGTTTGTAACCCGTTCACTGATAAGCCTTCAGGCGTCATTTACACGCACAGATATTCCACAGTGAAATGCAAGTTTACACATGCATGGTCATTGTTAAATTACGCAATGGAATGTTTATACTGCGACCATGTAGCAGTATAAATAAACCATTCAAAATTTTAGTGCTGGAAGTGGGTGTTTTTTTTACACATGCTTGAAAATGTGTAAAAAAAACACCAACATTATGATTATTAAACCACACATTGATTCATTTTCACCTAAGATTTGTATTATTCTCTGGATTCTTAAGGAAATTTGTTTAACATTACACATACGGTAGTTATTTTAAAAAACTACACATAAAAAAATTTTCAATTATAAAAAAATTATGTGTGTGAATATACACTATTTTTACAGCGTATAAGAAGAAAATATATAATTTAAAAGCAACGTTTTTCATTTCTTGCGAAATATTAATGAAGATAAAAAATAAATTTCTTGTTTATTCTTAGGATCAATTAAAATTCAATAGAAGCGTGCATTATGGTGAAGTTGGAGATTGAATCTCGGAGGGTTCTAAGGTTTTCTCTGGNAATTAAAATTCAATAGAAGCGTGCATTATGGTGAAGTTGGAGATTGAATCTCGGAGGGTTCTAAGGTTTTCTCTGGGTGCTCCCATGATACTCAATAGACCCTCTGAATGGTAGTTCATGCTGATTAGGAATTTTATGTGTGGCTGAAGAATGCATAGTGGGCAGAAATAGGAATCAAAGCAGGACTTGACTATTAAAAAGAGTTAATTTGACCTTGAAACAAAGATAATATGACAATGGCAAATTGTCGTCAGTGAAACTAACAATAATTATGCGCCTCTGTTCTCCTGCAACATAACGTTGTTAATTTGAATCACTTTTTATCCAAGTAATAATGCTGTGCTTTAACTGGCTATTTTAGAACTATTTTATAATCATATTACGTCTACGATCTGACTACTTACTTACGCTGGATGCTACTTGTCTACTTCGAATATGACAGCTCACCAATCAGGAATTGCCGACCTCCCATGGCGCAGTCTGTTGGTGCGCCACCGGTCTGTGGTGCGGGAGGCTCTGAGTTCGAATCCCAGGTAATGCATGGGCGTTAGTTTAAGATAGGTCACAAGTTAGTTTGTAAGCCGTCCCCTCATAAGCCTTCGTGCATAAAGCCGAGGTACGTTAATGGGCCCTATCCAATTCGAACCTAAACAGAAATTACCACGTCATCGCCACATTCACTTTGCCAAACAGATACATATGATGATGTCCATCATCGAGAATACACCAATAATTTATGTTAAACTGGAGTGGTATCCCCTTGCGGGCGAAGGTATTTCTTTATAAGTCGCACGTAAGCTGGATGCTGTGGATGACCTTTCAAACACGCAAACTTTTGTATCAGATGTAACACATGGCGGTGAAATATTATGGCGCTCGGTTTGTACGAAATTATATCCTGGTTTTGATAAAGCATTTGCTACCGTTGTATGTAGTACTCCATTGAATATACACCCTTTCCTTCTTGGATTAGCCAAATTTTCACAACACGCGTAAACTCGCGTGTAACGCAATTGTCTGAACGAAATATCATAGATAATAACTTCCCCGTGTATAAGCCGAGAAGAAATAAGTCGTAATTTCTATGCGGACTACGAAATGCACAAGTGTATTCAGTAACATAAACCACGCAACACAGATTTCAGGAATATTATTAAGCTACGCCCTTATTTCCTGTCTGCAGACAAAACCGCAGAGTAAAATTTGTGCCCCTAGTTTTTTGGAGAGAAATTCATACATCCAAGATATCAAGGTTCAGTCAGCCACCCTTCAAATCTCTTATAGCAATAAATGACATTCTTCAATATTTACGTTTTGTCAAAATGTCATAATTTCACTGCACTGTAAACCGGAATATCCTGTCCTTACATATGTTATCAGTACACTATTTTAATTTGTCAATGATCACGCTAAGTGGGTTTGCAGTAATATGAAGATTGCCTCAGCAACACATTGCGAACATACACCGACGTTACGCACTTATTCCACCCTCGGGGTGCAAAGTGAGGTTTCCTTTACTCGGAGAAGGGTGTCGGTGGGGGGGGAGGGTGGCGCTAATGTAATTTGTGTCTAAGGCAAGACGTGGTATTTATGTCCCGCTAAAGTGCTCACTCAAGCGGAGTGTGGTTTTGGGGACCAACCCCTCAGTCTCCTCTGCCATGCGGGTTGCCTGTTTGTCGCCTATTTCTATTCTCCCTTAGCGCCCCTGCCGCCTCGGCAAACCGCGCGGCCATTACCATCTTCCCTCCCCCCCTCATCGGCCCCAGGAACACGTTACTCCCATTATCCAGACGATAGGTTCTTTATATAATGCAGCTCTCCCTCTTTCCTGGAGAAACCACTCCAGGCAAGACTTTTGCCCCGCTCCGCTCACCGCTTCCACGAGACCGTCGTTCTTGGCTGGAACGTCAAAGGCAGCCTTGCTATCCAACCTGGGTCTCTGCTTCGCATATTTTACACAGAAAATTCTTCGTTTTTTGTGTCGTAATCTCAGTTTCAGAGGTACCATTGAAAATATTCGATTGTAGAAAATTTGAAACTTACAAATTGTTTAGTAATTTTGTACCTTATTTTTACTATACGTTCCCACCTGCTTAAAAAAAAAGGCATAAACGTATTGATCAAATATAAATATGTTACTTACTTTTCACAACTAGCAGGTAACACACGATTAGAATTAAGCACAAAAATATTAAACAACTCGCAAAAAGTAAATTTTCTATACCCGTACATTGTCAGTAATTACTCTGAATACGAAATTGTGACACGAAAAGGAATAATTTCTGGAAAATAGGTGAAGTTAGGCCTTAAGTGTGTTAGTCACGAACAATTTCATTTATTTTTTTAATAGTTGTACCGTTAAACTTCTAGAAATAACTTACAAGTACAATTTACTTGCATAAAAAATGTTTTAGACCACACTTGTTTTACGTAGTGACATGTCAGAATCACAATGTCGGTGTTTTTGGTACGTACAAATAAAAAAAAATTAATTAAATTACTGAATTTAGATAATTCGTATTGAAATAAGATACCACGAGTAACTTCAAGGAATCCTTAAAATCACGCTCTAAAATGATTTTGCATTTTTTTTTTAATTACTTAAAATAAGGACTTTTTTCCCCATGTATTGGTTTTGTAGAAGTCTATTATTTTATGTAAAGTATGTTTTTATAAGTATATCTTAAAACGAATGAATAACATCAGCTCTCAATGATCCTCGTTAAATTGTCTGTAATTTTTTTTATATTTTATTTGTACGTTCCCAAAACACTAAAACTGTGATTCTGATATGCCGTAATGCAAAAACAATATACTGTCTAAAGGTTGAGCGGCGCTATTTCGTACAAATATAAAACAATGATTTTGTAACAAGTACCCTTAAGGTGCGGCGTCGTCCACTTTACCGAACTCTTTAATTTCTTGTTGATATAGTTTTTGTGGAGTAAAATAAAATAATTGCTTTCATAACAGTTTCAATACTTGCCGTTCTCTGCACTACGTACATGAAATCCAAACTGCCGTCGTAAAATTTTGTCACACATATCATAAACTATGCTCTGAAATAGTAAATATAAAATACAAAAATGTTCAAAGATTTGTAAATCGTAAATTTTCTATAATCAGATATTTTTAATAATTACCCTGAAATTAAACTTATGACAAGAAAATGAGGGATTTCTTCCTAAAACGTGATGGTGAGCCTTAAAAATACTTTGGCTCTAAGTAGTTTTGTATCAAATATTCCTCCTTTAAAGGGGCGAACGTTTACGTGCTACATGACTTATGTCCAGGTTTTTAAAAGGCCAAATAAAATTTTTCAGTATTTTCCTCGCTTCAGATGTATAATTTATTAAGTACACAAAATAAATTCATTTTTAGAATTAAAAATTTTTTTTTAATCCAAAAACATTTGTGCAAGCATATTATGTTATTCATAAATATTATAACTACAATTATTATATAATAGCATAATTGTGTAGGATTATAGGCTAAAATAAAACATGTTCATCAGCATGGTATTTTAGTTAACAGATAAGTGAATTGGTTCTTTAATGCTTCGTAAGTAAGTCTCTTGTTTTCATAAGCTCTCGATAACTTACAGAAATTAAATACATGTCCTCACTTGAGGCAATTTCAGTAAACGCTGCCAAACATCTGAACTATATTTTGATTTGCGGCTTAGATGAAAATTTATTAAGCTATTATAGGTTATATTTTGATTTATAAAATAAAACGTGTCAATATTGGATGCTCTGAGTATTAATTTTTACATAAAAAATAATTTATTCCTATAAAAACATGAAAGTACAACGAATCGTGAAAGAAAAGTTGCCATTAAGGAAAGAACAATGAATATGGCCGCTAAATTTGTCTATAGATTGAAATTTTGTCGAAATAACCTCCAATTGGTATTTGTCCACTTACTTTTTTTTCCTATAATTGTCTGACAAGTCCGAAACAATGTATGTAGCTGTTTTTCATCAGACATTTTTAAGGATTTCATTTTGAAAATTATCACCTCACCGATTCGAAAAATGAAGTAGATATAATTTTCTCATTCTCAGCCCTTCAGAACATATCTGGCGACACTATGTTGATAGTGAAGTAAATTTTGAGAGCGATTGACGTAAGACACTCAAATCAAATTGGTAAACTTAAAATCTCACTAATATCTTTATTCAAATGTGAATGTATACGTGACTTTTACAGACTTACAAATTTACAGCAAAATAGTATGTTTTTATTTTCAAAACCGCGTAGAATAAATCACCTTCCTAAACTGACAAAGGGTTAAAGGAGGAAATCAGTTAAATGATTAAAAAAATCAGGAGAGAGAGAAAGATAGGCAGTGAAAATTAAAAAATAAACAGTAGCAGTTTAGAATCAACAATTACCAAATAACAAAACAAAATGTTTACATCAGCAAATTTTATTGATACATGCATTCCAAAATCCTGGTAAACAAACTACTGGGCTATATTTTCCTGTTGAGGAACTTCTGTCAGCTTTTATCACTCAGAAAAGAGAAACTGACGCAAGTAACCCAGATCTGGTATAACCGAGTTCACGTTCTATAAAAGACAAAACAGAAGAGAACCAGAGAAAACTAACATCATATTTGTATAAGCACGAAGCAGCGCTCTATTACAAAATACCAAATAAAATACAATAGATTCCGAATGAGGTAAAAGCAACAAGCACAGTGGCCGCTATTTAAAAAATACTTCTCAATATAATGCTTAACTTAATTTAAAACTTAAAGAAGTTCAACGTGAAAGCAAGTATAAAGGCGTCCCAAAATTATAGATACACAAGCACAACAAAAGACTTTGGTACATTTTGCAAACAATCCTCCGGTCACTAGTTTGCCAGAGATTTTCTTGTTAACACTACGATTGAAATATTGTATATTCACATCACACGGTTTAAGTTAACGTACAAAATTGTTTATGTATCTTCGTGAGTTTAATAAACTTAAAAGTCTACAACCATTGCTTGTTGGAATTCGACATTAGTTTTACTCATTCTACCGTAAAGTGTTGTATAATTTGGTCAAGTTTACTTGTCGTGTAACAGAAATAATTTTTCCAACTAATTTACAAACAATTGTTTCTAAAAATTCGAAAATGTTTAAATACTCTAAATAATTTATTAAGGAACGAAAATATCTGTTGTGTAACTTATAGGACTGGCGTTTGAAACTGTGATCCCGAAGTCTCTTGATGGGCAGGCAGTGCTGTTGTAGGCAGGTCACAGTTGCTTGAACACTTTTGAAAGACCTGCATTCGAACTACTTTTCTCCACATTTTTTTTATCCTTCCGCTGGATGCAAAATATACATTGCCATGGGCCTGATCACTTTATTCACGCACGAGGCAAGCAAAATAGTGAAATTTTTAGAAAACTTAATCTGCTACCAACATGCAAACTCGTAATATAATTTGTATAAAGAATAAAAATACGAATTTGATTTGCCGTAAATTTTAAACATTTCACTCCCTATATTACGTCGAGAATTGGAACTACTTTTTTTATTCACTGCCAACTTAACTGGGAGTATCCTTGCCATACACTAAATATCAGGTGGACAACTTATTCGTCTTCTGCACATGTACCCAACATTGACCTACCCCAAAGGATCACAACTGTCAAAGTCGCATGTTCAACACTGATGAACATGTTTGTTTATAGCTTAATTTTTAAATGACAAGCACTATAATATTTATAAAATACTTTGACCAATTTGAATTTAAAGAAGCTGCATTTAAAATGGGTTGGAGGAAGTATAAAATCAACTCAAAGCACCTGTTTACTACACAGCGTTCTAACCTCAAATCCCATCAACGCCATTCTTGCTAGCCGTATTGGCAGAAAAGCAATTCATTGTTGGGATACAGATTGGTTGTTCGCAGCCAGTCAGATCGGTCTACCTCATCTTTAGTTAATGCTCCAGGCCCGTGTGTACTAGGGATGGGCGGTATTTAGCATAACAGTTAAAATAACAGTGTTGCTTATTTGTAATAGTTACACGAGTAACCTTTTCTATTAAGGACCGTGTTAAATTAACAACGGATTAGTGGCTGGAATTTTCTTTTCAAGCTGGCATCGTTTTGTTTCGAAGATAACATGCAATGTTCTTAATCATCATCAGCCCTCAGGATACGTTAACAAAGTTTTCAGGTTTTAACAAATGCTAGGTCCATATATAAAAGCGAGTCATTTTTAGATTACAACGTTCCCGGGAAACGGTTAGTGGAATGCACGTTAACAGGCAGTTCCTTCTCGCGCAGTTGCCTGCCGCATGCTCTTCACTTTGGAACAGTGACTGGCAGTTCCGCGGTTCAGTGTCAACCAGTTCCTCGCCGTCGGGTTTGTTCCTGTCGCCAGTTGTACGGTAGCACGTGCCAAGTTGTCGGGCAGTGATTTTTTTTTTCTTCGAAGATCGGGTTCAAAAGTGCTTACTTAAGGCGCCCGTCTACCTGGAACTTTTTCCCACGTTTAGGCCGAGAAGCGCGGGAGCGATAAGGGCGACACTGCCACGCGCATCAAGTACGCCATCGCCGCTAAGCGCAAGGCTCTGAACTGGCGTGCAGTGTTCTCGTCGTGCTGCGTGTACCTATGGGACTTTCAGCGGTGACCACGTTATTTTATTAGTGGGAAGTTTTTAGGAAGGTTCAGTGCGGGCGCCTATAGTAATTTTGTATGTGTCTGATGCGTGCATTTTGAGCTACATCGCCTTGGAAAGGCCGTTTTTTAGCGGTTTTGGAGTACTCTGAACTGATGTTTCTAACGTACGTGATATTTTGAAAGTACTATACAGCTCTCGTCTGAAGTGTGTGTTCTTTTCGTAGATCAGCACGTTGGACGCACGCTTAATAGTTTCGTTGAAAAACGTGTATTTCGAACACTCTGCAGCGCAGTTCAAGCGCCAGGTAGACGGGCGCCTTAACCATGTGAACAGTACGTAACAACAGTGTCTGGCAGGGAGAAGTGGCAACGCTGTTCGTGGATTTCTCAGGTGCTGGAAGCGCGCTCGAGTGAAAGAGTTCCCGGAAGAACCCGCTTTCCTCGGGAGTAATTTCCGCACGGAAAGCCGCGGACTTACGCCATGTGTGTACTCACGCTAGTCTCTCGCCGGGAAATCCGGTCCTGCGGAAGGTTACACGAGGTTAATGACTCGTGCACTCTCTCAAGTGCACTTCCGAGCTCGCTTCAGCAAGGCCCGGCTTTCCTCCGCTTAATCGTCTTCTCAAGAAATAACAAGTTTTTTAAAATAATCTTTACGACGTGAGCAGTATTAAGGGAACTTCTTAAGATGAACGATTTCTTTAAAATCAAAATTTGGCGCGTGTATGTATGTTTTCAGTTAGAAAAAATAATTCTTAGAATACGATTTTCTTCGGGAAATGTGACCATCTACTATCTAGGGTTGGCACTCTTTACTTTACTCCAGCGGTGTCAAACTTTTTTTTCTTTTGCAACGTGCTGCAACCTTTATTGTGGTTTCGTCCGCGGGCCGCGAGCGTAAAAAATACAACAACCTCAAATACACAGATAAAAAAATAATACTTATAATCCAGTTTTTATTAATACGAAATATTTTATCACATTAAAATATTTATTAATTATATAAAATTCCTTGCATATCGAAAAGGATTTATATTAATTTCGATATCTGGAATAGTATTTCCATTTCACTAATAAGCCCTCGGGCCGAATGACATTAAACTGTTGGCCCCATGCCAACCGCGGCCCGCGTGTTTTGTACCACTGCTATAGTCGTATAAAAAATAAATAAAAGTAATTAGTGAAAAGATTTTGAAACTGCTAGTCATAGCTATATCCGTCTTAACATAGTATCCCGAGGGTACTCGATAGTCTGACATGTTGCAGGACAGGTGAAACCGTGTTCATTGTTGTGCAAGGTCAGAAGCGGGCACCAGAACAGAAAGCGACTTGTCCTGGACAATGCTATCGGTTGTTGCCGGCACACCAGCTATTTTGTAATTGGCTCATTATTGTACCATGGAAATGCTGAAAACCTTACCATAGGTTTTAAGTATAAGAAATCAGTAAGCAATTTTCACTCCACAGATTTCCTTTTTCGCAACACCTGAACCGAAAAAAACAATGTTTACTTTGAGTGGTTAGTGACGGAGTAAGTTGCTCCGGGAAGAGGGATTGGAGAAGGACTGGGAAGGAATCGGCCATGGCCTTTGTTAATGACCCATTCCAGCATTAACCTGGAGTGCTTTCGGGAAACCACGGAAGGAAGGCCGGAATCAGGACGGCCGAACAAGAAATCGAACCCGGGTCCTCCCGAATGCGAGTCCAGCGAGTCACCGCTGCGCCATCTCGCTCGGTTCTACCAGCAGACTAAGCGAGTAATAACATTCCACTTTTGCCCGTCTGAACAGTGAAGAATTAACTTTTAAAAATTATGTTTAGGGTCTTTGAATGTCATCGCGTTGGGATAGCGTGCACTTATGAGATTTAAATATCTTAGTATGTACACTGAAGAGCCAAAAAACTGGTATAGGCGTGCGTATGCAAATAACTGAGGTATAGAACCAATCAGAGGAACGCGATGCGCTNAGAGGGATTGGAGAAGGACTGGGAAGGAATCGGCCATGGCCTTTGTTAATGACCCATTCCAGCATTAACCTGGAGTGCTTTCGGGAAACCACGGAAGGAAGGCCGGAATCAGGACGGCCGAACAAGAAATCGAACCCGGGTCCTCCCGAATGCGAGTCCAGCGAGTCACCGCTGCGCCACCTCGCTCGGTTCTACCAGCAGACTAAGCGCCTATGTGGCGCCTGTACTTCAGCCCACTGGCCTCCGTCGCGAGTAATAACATTCCACTTTTTCCCGTCTGAACAGTGAAGATTTGAGCTTTAAAAATTATGTTTAGAGCCTTTGAATGTCATCGCGTTGGGATAGCGTGCACTTATGATATTTAAATATCTTAGTATGTACACTGAAGAGCCAAAAAACTGGCATAGGCGTGCGTATGCAAATAACTGAGGTATAGAACCAATCAGAGGAACGCGATGCGCTCGGCAGCTAGATAGGTTACTGCTGCTACAATGGCGGGTTATCAAGATTTAAGTGAGTTTGAACGTGGTGTTATAGTCGGCGCACGAGAGATGGGACATAGCATCTCCGAGGTAGCAATAACATTTGGATGTTCGCGTACGACCATTTCACGAGTGTACTGTGAATATCGTGAATCCGGTAAAACATCACACCTTCGACATCGCTGCGGTCGGAAANTAGCATCTCCGAGGTAGCAATAACATTTGGATGTTCGCGTACGACCATTTCACGAGTGTACTGTGAATATCGTGAACCCGGTAAAACATCACACCTTCGACATCGCTGCGGTCGGAAAACGATCGTGAAAGAACGGGACAAACGACGACTGACGAGAATCATTAAACATGACAGATGTGCAACCCTTTCTCATATTGGTGCAAATTGCATTTGTGGACTGCCCTGCAGGATCCATGGTGTGAATTGCCTCCTGCATACCGTCAGACATTAGTCGAGTCCATTCCACGTCGTCTTGTGGCACTTCTGCGTGCTCGGGGGGCTCTAAACGATATTAGGCAGGTGTACCAGTTTTTTTGGCTCTTCAGTGTAGTAGTCTTTAGGGCTATCGCAACACGATATTCAAACAATTTTGTGTGTGTGTTACAATGTCCTTCGAACTGTTTACACTATTATTACTAACAGAGATAAATGGGGCAACGGAGCGAGTTAGTGCAGCGGTAAAATCACTGGACTCCTACTCGGGATGAACCGGGTTCGATTCCTGGTCGAACATCCTGATTCTGGTTTTGCAAGGTTTTCCGAAATCACTCCAGACGAATGATGGGATGGTCTCTTAACGCAGACCCTGGACGCTTACTTCTCCATTCCTGAATCGCTATGGTTCCCCTACTAAGGCCTTGAGACCGTAAAAGGCATTCCAAGCACATAAATAAACAATTGATTGAAGAAAAATGTGCTCCACTGTAAATAAGTTGTAACGTGTTTATCATTTCCGTGGATAAACTCTAATGATTGAAAGTTAATTGTAAGGTTGAAGGTTATGAGAACACCCGATTATTTTAGAAAGCTGTCTTAACCATGGTCTTCAAACAAGAAAAGACAAATGGAGGACGATAGCGAACTGTGTCGTTTGCTGTGTAGAATTAACAAGGCGTAAAAACAATGGGAATATGTGCTGTTAATGATAATTGCGGATTTATTTAGTAAAATATCTTTATTTTTTAGGAGTCCCTGGAATTTGCTATTAAAATAGCAGTTCCAGTATATTTATTACTATATTTCGGAAAAAACTAGTGGTTCCACTGGCCCTACGTACGAGGGTGTAAGTAATTCAGCCCCTGTAGGCAGACACCGTGTAACACAGATGATAAAATAACTTATGTTTGTGACAGGAAACCACAAATAGCACAAAAAAATTCAAATGAAAAACAACCAAAAATAACACTAGGAAAATATCTACTGCTACTGGAAATAATTACCCTGCAGAGACATTGCACGAAAAATGGGAAATTTAATTAGCTTTGGCGAAGTCAGATTAATTGTGACAGGAATAAAGTATCAATTTGCAGACTAGATTTTAAGGGTCTCCTCAGCAACACTGGACTCTCTCGTGACTGAAGTGTTCCACTGATTTGTTTATTTGCTCCAGCAGACCAGCACAGTGTCTTAAGCAAAAGAATATTATTGGCAAGGTTTACGTAGTTAAATTTAATGGAGCCAGTTCAACTTGATAAAAAATAATTACATTTCTGCTTCTTAATAAAATAGTTATTAGACTTGGCCGTTAATAATTTAAAAAATTTAAGAGATCTTTTTGAGTTCTAAAAGTTCCTGGTGATCTCGTTGTCGGCAGTCGCATCCACCTGGATGTGGCAGGATCTCTCATCGCGGGGTTTCCTATTCAGGCTCTCGAACCTGCAGTTCCATTACAGTCCCAGCACATTTTAGCACACACGGTAGTGCGAAATAATTACCCTGGCAATATACGCAGGCGGTAACCGATACAGTCCTGCTTCTTCCTAAAACATGCCTCGCGTCTTCGTCTCTTTCGAGACGTCCTAATTTCCGGTTCGAACTCGGGTCCTTATAATATCATCTGAATTAAAACCCTGCGTGCTAAACCCACGCGAGCTAGCGTTCTGCCTTCGAACGCTAAGATAGCTGAAAATTTTTCTCAAATACTTGATTAAATAACGCCGTCTACAACTGACCAATCGCAAGAGAGCTAGAGACAAGAATTACTCATCACGTCAATTAGTGACCATGGCGACGGATTAATAACTGCTCATATACTAATGTTTTCTAAACACATTACAAAAATTACAAACTGGAAAGACATAAATGTTTTTACGATAAAATAAAATTTAAAAGAGTAATGAAATTTAACACCAGTTAACATAATTAATGTGCCAATGCAATAATAACATTAGTGAAAACAGATTACGTCATCCAAATAAATTAATAAGTGAATAAATAAAATCTGCATATGCCCCAATTTTACATTACATTTTATACAAATTAATTATCAAGCGTAAAAAAATAATGTTCATGTATGCTTGCGAATGCCAGTTAATAAAATTTATAATTAAAAATCACTGACATCAGTGATTAATTAATATACTTTCATATTTAACGAGTTGATTAGAAATATGAATTAATTTTTTTTGTGTTGTGGAAAATCTTTAAAATAATCATTAAATGATTCTCACGCACACTCCCGGGCGATTTTCGTCCAACTCAGTCTATTTTTCACGTCGTTCCACTCCGAATAAAGCCAGGGCGACGTCGAGTCCATAGCTTCCGGCTGAATATATCTCGCCATCTCTCTTCTAAACTATCTGTGCACGTGCTCTACATTTTTTTTTTGCCCCAAGCTCTTTACTTGAGCGAAAAATCCCGGGGTAACTAACGCCACCAATTACGGCCGTGCGCATCCGTGGTGCCACTGCCTTTATGATTATGCATTAGTTCAATATAATCATTATATCAGACTTTTACTTCCCCTCTCTTCAACAGCGCAGACCTTTTAGCAGTATGGTCGCAGATACTCTGCATTAACTACCGCCCCAGGTCGTGTTGGCAGTCTTCGTGCTTCCGCTCTTTCCCGTTAGTCGAGCCACTCATCTTCATGTGCTCGGTATAAGAGAAGCACTCAGTATTTTCAGAACTCCATTCCACATTTCAACAATTTATAGCATTTTCAGCATTCTGCGCGTTTTTGTACTTGTTGGAGTACGTTTTGTTTTCATACCTACATCAGCAACTGCAGGTGTTTACTTAAAATTCACGATCTGCTGTCAGTGATTAGAACCATAGAAAGCGCATGCAGCTTCTAACCTCAACACATCTCAGTAATTACTGAAAATAATTAAGATAAGCAACAGCTTTAATTCTAAAAAATATTGCGCTGACATTAGTAACCAATTTTAAATCAAGTACAGTTGAAAGTTAACCATTTATAAAAGAACTGATTTGGAGGCAAAATTTTATTGAACTGATATTTTTGCTTCCAGTCGTGGAATATTACACTCCGTAGAATTAATTTTACTTAGTGCTGACTCTTCAGATTTTGTTTTCTTAGCTATGTAATTTCTATTAAATTAATACGAACTTCGGGATATGTTGTTCTTTTAGCAGCTGCATGAGAAGGAGAACGCGGAGTTTTAAACTTTAAGATAATGGAATGAGGACAAAAATTCCCTGGAATTCCTTCTACGGAAATTTTACCTTCAGCGTGCGTACCATTAGCATGGTAACAGTGTTATATATGAATTATGCTTTTTAGCACAGGTTTCTGAAATGTTATTTACAGAGTATACGCAAATGAATAACACCCATAATGCGTGACTGCATTTCCACCACAAAAAAAAGTCTGTCGACAATATGCATACCAATTACGGCTTACATACGGGTGAATTTCAAATATTAAATTAAGCGTTAAATATGAGACACGGAGTATGCGTATTTGGATAGCGCGAAATTTTAAAAAAATTTCAGCCATTATAAACCGGGTCACTGCCATCAAGTTATTTTATCAAAGTAGTGTCGCAAACTCACATTTTACATTTAATTTCGTAATGCGATGAGTGCAGTAATCGATATTTTACTCATGTATTTTTTTTATCAAATAATTCTTTCTAACGTTGTTCTTGTAAAATAATTACTGCCGAGGTATTAACATATACAATTATTGACCATTTACATTCCTATTGTTGCGCGCCCGGTGCTTTGTACGTGCGGGCGGAAGAGCAGGGCATATACACTGAAGAGCCAAAAAAACTGGTATAGGCGTGCGTATGCAAATAACAGAGGTATGGAACCAATCAGAGTAACGCGATGTGGTCGGCAGCTAGATCGGTTACTGCTGCTACAATAGCAGTTTATCAAGATTTAAGTGAGTTTGAACGTGGTGTTATAGTCGGCGCACGAGAGATGGGACATAGCATCTCCGAGGTAGCGGTAACATTTGGATGTTCGCGTACGACCATTTCACGAGTGCACCGTGAATATCGGGAATCCGGTTAAAAAAAAAAAACCTTCAACATCGCTGCGGCTGGAAAAAGATCGTGAAAGAACGGGACAAACGACGATTGACGAGAATCATTAAACGTGGCAGACGTGCAACCCTTTCTCAAATTGGCGCAGATTGGATTTGTGGACTGTCCTGAAGGATTCATGGTGTGAATTGCCTCCTTCATACCTTCAGACATTAGTCGAGTCCATGCCACGTCGTCATGCGTAACTTCTGCGTGCTCGGGGGACCCTACACGACATTAGGCAGGTGTACCAGTTTTTTTGGCTCTTCAGTGTAGGTGATATGATAGCGGGTAGCGAGTGACTGAGGAAAGTTTTTAACACAGCAGAGCGACAATACTTTCAGCATTTCTTAGCTACAAAGTGTGTCGCAGCATATTCTTCCGCCTGGTGACGTCATGAACCCTTCAAGACTCGCGCGCTTCTGACCCTAGAGCAGATTGAATTTCTGTGTTTATCAAACGAATTTTCTATTTGTTCATTGTCCTGGTTTCTCTCAGCCTGAGACGGGGTGCGGAGAACCTTCCAGGTCAAGGCCAGCGACAGTACAAAAGTTCAACGGGCCTCCGAGCCGAAAGTTCATGACAGTCGGAAGTCTGGGTGATTGTGTAACGTTAAGCGATAGGCGACGAGCTAGGAGAGCAAACGAGTAGCGCCAGAAGGGACCAGAGGAAGGAAAATTTGCGACTGCGAGCATCAGAGCAGTGAAGAGTGCGACTGGCAGGCTTGGCTATTGGACTGAATGCGTGAGTGAATGACATTACAAATGATGACAACAGACAGACTGGACTGTGTTAATGATGCGTATGAGTTAATTTACTATGAACAAACAGAGACATTAAGTAGGGCGTTAATTGTAGTGGAGTATTGGGCTATCTACTAAACAAAGGGAGTATTAGTTGCGATAAATAATTTAATTTTGTAAATAACAGCCTTGTGAATAAATTAAAAATTAAATTTAGTAATTTAATTTTATTGAGACCTTCGTCCCCCACGAACTCTTGTACACCCATCAGACGTTTTGTAACACTATATTAGACGAGGTCCATCATACATGGATAAATGTCTACCTGTTACCACACAGTGAAATGACGCTGCATTACAAAAAACCCAAATAGCGCCGCAACACAATTCTGCCAACTACAGATATAGTTTAACAGACTGAAATAAACATAAGAAAGGTGCCTCTTTCAACATAGGTGTGCAAATACATATGTAAACAAGTAGAGTGCCGCGGTGGTGTTGTAGAACCACTCGCCTCTAACTACAGTGACGTATATTGGAATGCATGCCGAGTGATTTCCGATTTTTACTTGAGGGAAACGCGGTGGATATTGCCATTGACCAGCGGGTTTTCTCGGAGTACTCCCTTTCTCTGTGCCCTTACAATCCGTCGCTCTTTCGTCTCCAGCTCACCGCAACTCTTTGTAACGATTATGAGCGCTCTCAGAAATACGTCAGATAACTCGACTTATTGCAGGTTCGCCCTAAAAGAGAGTGGAAAGAAGGGGAGTTTGCCTGGTGGGTGAACTTTGACCCGGACTTCATTTAGTGAGAAACCCCATAACGTGTACGTCGAGGAAAAAAAATTATGTGACAAACAAGAGTGGATGCATTCAACTCGGCCCGAAGTGTGCTGATTTCCGAAAACAACCCTTCATAAATTCGTGACTTTTTTTTATTTTGCTAAATCTCTTATTCGCCATGCATATTATTGTTATAAAAAAATTAACTGTGTTTTGTAGTTTAACATTCAAAGAAAAATCTGTATCAATATAAAAGTTTTTAATTCCTGGTGAGAGGTATGTAGAGTCTGATAGTTTGTCTCAAGCCTCTGGGTGGTTCTGTATAACACTTGGAGTTGTTAAAGAGAATATGACCTCCATGATACCTTCCTCATTCTGCGCGCACTCTTGGTGTAAGAATCTTTCTTCTTAGCGAAATGAAATAAGTCAAAATTGTAAAATATTAAAGTACATGTCTATTTAAGTGTTTTTTATTTCAATTCGCCGCATAGCAACTGAAGTCAATTAGTCTGCGGACGAGAACAGCAATCAGTTCCTGAAATGTCGCTGGAAGTTCTGTGAGAAAATCAACTGTGTTTTTCTGTCTTGTCGTCGTTACAGTATATAATCCAGTTTTGATTAAATAATTATTGTCTTCGCCTGTGTTAGTTAGTCCGTGTTGTCCACGCATTGCCCTGAGATTTTTTTTTCTGCTTTGATCTTATTTCTGCTCGCTTCGTTGTTTGTCCGTTTGACTGATCGTTCTGTAGGTTTGCCCTCATTATAGAGGCGCGTTTTTAAAGCAAGGTCAGTTTCGAAATTAGCGGAAAACTGTATAAACTAAAAATTATTAATTATGATTGAAAACTTATTTACATATTTACTTAATTTTTCTGCATAGTCTCCGTTGACTTCCATGCACATCTGGTAGCGTGTCACCAGTTTTCTTATCCTGCCGTCAAATAAGTCTGCCACTTGTGTCTTGAACCACTGATTCACGCAGTGCTTGAATTCATCATCATCATCATCTGCAAACTGTTGCGATGCGAGCCATTTCTTTAAATTCATAAAGAGATATGCCAGTCGCGTGTTGCCACGGAGTTCTTCGTCGTGAACTTTAGTTCGCCCTTTTCGAAACGAACGACAACACTTGCCCTACCTTACTGCCACTCATAATATTTGAACTCACAATCTTTACAAATTTGCCCGTGGATCTCTGCAGCACTGATGTTTTTTGGTAATATAAAAACCGGATCACAGCACCAACTTCACATTTGGCGGGGTTATCATACTGTCGCAATCATTTCAAATCACTCACACGCGGCATACAAAGCGAATACAACTGCAACAAAATGGGTGACAAGTCAGCTACTGAACCAAACATTGGAACAGTGCATTCGTTTTGTACGTTCTCAGTTCTGGATTGGTGGCAATTTCTAAACGGTCCATGCTTTAAAAACGCAAATATTAAATTAAGCATTTAAGATGGGCCACAGAGTGTTTGGGTAACGCGCAATTATAAACATATTTTCAACAATTAAAAAAACTGTCACTGCGATCAGGTTATTTATAGAAGTAATACTGTCATTCGTATTTTTTATTAAATTTCCTAATGCGAAGAGTACAGTGATCGTTATTTTTCTAATAAAAGTCTTATAAAATACGTCAATTTAAAAAAAAGGAAAAAAAATTCTGACGTTATATTTCTAAAATTATCACTGCCTAGGAATGCACATATAAAATTATTAATCATTCACACTCCTATGTTAGACTGGGTTCATAATGTTCCAGTGTTCGGTTAAATGTCTACCGGTTACCACACACATAATTGATGGTGCATTCCAAAACTTCAAAAACTTTTTATAATATGTGTTGACCGGAGATAATTAGCGTATGTTTTCACGTCATTGTTTGTATTTTATGCGGCGACATCGCCGAGCAATGTCTTATGTACTATATAATAATCTTTAATTTAATTATTTGCCGCCGTTGCAAGACCCATTAAAATATATGTATTTCGCTTGCCGGAGTGCAGTTTGGTTTTAATAGCGAAGAACTGTAGTGTTAAAGGCGGCGGTGGTACTCGCATCAAAATACTCATCGTTCTTATTGCACAAGTGGGCGGAAACCGGCGAACAGTGTTGCATCCTGTGAGATGGGACTCTTCAGCAGTTACCCTCTCCTTTTAAAGTGTCGTGATAAACATAAAGGTGCTCCCCCACGTCCGAGAACTGCTGTAAAGTTCCTCCACGAGAAGTTTAATGCACTAACGTTCACCCTGCGCGCACACGTTTTAAGCCATCGTCAACTTAATGAAAGCTTCGTTTAGGAAAGAAGCAAAAACTCTTCAACCTCGTGCAAGGACGTGTAACGCTTTTCGGCACGTTCGCCTGGGAAGGAGTCAACGTGTATGTGGAGATGCGATAAGGTTGACTTCTACTTGCGGAAAGTATGCACGTTCCTCCTATGACTCCAAAATGCAAACGACCGTGAAACCCGCTATGCTTGGGCATTGAAAGTCATGACCTCGCAGTTTTATGATGTAGCAATAAACAACAAACTGTAAGGGAAATTTACCACGTCGTTTTATATGCGCACTGAGGAAGCCTCCAAATGTTTTAGTAGTGTTACTACGTATATTTGCAGTCTGATATATTGTAAATTTTTCATAAGATCGGCAGGTTAAGAAAATTTATTACAGTTAAGCAAGTTTACTAAAAATTATTGTAAATATTGTTACAGTATACCTCTCATTGTCTATCATCTTCAATTATAAAAATATACTGTAAAAAAAATTTTTTTTTAATAACAATTTTCAGAAATTTTTACAAAATTACATTTACATACATTTATTCTACTATGACGTTTACGGATAACACTACAAGCATACAAAATGCATTATTAAGCAACAAATTCAGGCTGGGATAAGAAGCGATTTTGAAGAAAAACTATATTTGCCTGAGTTAAGCGCGTTTCTTCCGTATTAAACTACAAGATTCTGACGTCATATTATATTTATTAATTTTTAGCTCATAGTTTTTGCTTTTTGAAGCGGGATTGCGTGGAGAATGGCTAAGTATATTTTCTAAACATCTAATCGTTCATAAATTTCTTTGCTGATTACATTGAAAAGCAATCGCTAAAATGTATTGCTTCGCAGCTTATTTTATAAACGTGGCAATACTTACAACACTAGTAACGAAAATATTTAAATCCGTCACGGAGTTGTGCATTTGCTATACTGATAAAAACAAATTTGTGGTGACGAAAAAAAAAAACAACAAATGTTGCTAGCCACAAAAAATTTTTGTCAATATAGAACTCACAAATATGTTCTGCCTCCATCAAATTTTTTTGACTTTTCGATATTTAGTGGCAACCCCAGAAATATTTTTGTGAACAGCAGTAAATTCAGTGCGTTGGTAGGTAATCTTGAATTCGTTTGTTCGTCGCAGCAAAAATTATTATTCTGCTGGTTTGCGTGTTGCGAGCTTTAGTATGCACGTTCTTCTCAGCGTCTCATAGACAGCATAATCAGGGAAGCTATCAGGCAAAGACTCTATTAATGAACCAGCGATTAGGCGGAGTGATCTCGGACAACTTTTGAAAACTGAAATCAAGATGATCAGACGAGGAATAGAACCTCAGTTCTCTTGAAGGCGTGTTCTAGCGGTCTCTGACTTGAGAAGGCAAATAGCAGAAATCCAACAAGTGGCACATGTGCCAAGCC
>NQII01005565.1:0-11098 GCA_002778355.1 Clitarchus hookeri
ATGTGTGTATTTGTAAGTGTCTCGGTATTGTTGTATATGTTTCTGGTTTCATCTCTAATGATATTACTGTCCACGACATCAAGGCCTACCTACTGTCTGAACTTTTAAGAACATTAAAAATTATTTGCGCCCATGTAGAGGAACGTAGACTCATTAGTTATATCGGTAACTTCTTGTATATTGTATAGGCTTTTGCTAGCAGGTTATTCCTTTGTTTGAATGTCTTTCACATCTATTATTNTTGCTAGCAGGTTATTCCTTTGTTTGAATGTCTTTCACATCTATTATTAAACTGAATAGTATTTCAGATTGTCTGCATATCAAAAGGTTATAGAGAAATGTTTTAATTCTTTAAAGCACAAAATGTTATTAGGGAGCACCAGACTTGGTATTTACCATGATGTTGAAATGTAGCTCTTGTTTAACCATTCAAGCAACGTAAATTGATGGGTGTGAAGTTTAATACAGCACTTTTACAAAATCAGAATGCACCCAAACTGCATTTACAAATACTGGTTGTGTGTAGGCGGGTAGAATAGTTAAGAAAGCAAGCAGCCTCCATGCTCTTTTCCCGAGCTCCAGTAGCACCGTAAGTGTAAAGCAGTTTGCGTGCAGTTCTTTATTCAACAGAATATTATGTGGTCTTTTATCATACGTAATTAATTTTGTTACAGTACTTTAGCAGAAATTTAATTAGACGTGTATGTAATGTAATTTATGCTTGGATGTGCGCATGCATCGGTGTATGAATGCATATCTGGATGTATGCATGCACATATGTATATATATATATATATATATATATATATGTAATGTATGTATTTGTGTGCATGTGTGTGGTGGTGTGGGTGGGTGCATTTGTGTGTGTGTGTGCATGCATATGTGTGTGTGTGCATGCATGCATGCACATATGAAAAGCATTTTAGAGCAAGTCATTGATAATTCAAGTTTTGGGAACTAGTCAGGGGATGAGAATTAAGACAAACCAAGTAAAGAGGTGAAATGAGCCGAAAGTCCCTCACTACTTTAATTGAAAACAGTCGTACTTATTGGCTCTCAACTTATCAGTAAATCCAAAAGAAGTTATTTGGTGGACAGACGTGTAGATATGTTCGTAATAATTTACAGCTGTTTCGTAACTTTGTTCAGCTTAATTTGTGATGCGTTTTGAGTCGTGCTATGTTAGTGGCTGTGTAGCCTTAGTTAACTGTATCGTGCTGTGATGAATGACTTTGGGAAAGCTGCCAGACGATTGGCACCTACCATTCCTGCTCTGGAGCTAAATATAAGTCAGCACTGTCAAGGATTTGTAACACTGGTTGTTGTTACTGGCCAACAGGGTTCGTATCTTCCTGCCTTGCCCCTGTCCCAACCTTTGTATTTCAGAAACATCACACATTCTTATCCTTACCATCACATCCCTGAACAGTTAGGCAGTTGTGTAGTTTTGTAAGACCTGAAAGTATAGTTGATAAAATTGTCATGATTAATGTTTAGTATTTATATTTTTTTATCGACATTGTGTCTCATCTCAGTTACAGTTCCTCACACCTGGTTTAAGTGTATCGTTGAACTGTTTATTTTGTAGGACCTTCCATACCTGCTTGCATGCAGGCTTGGGTAGCAGGCCGCAAGGACGCTTCTGCCCATACTTGTACGGGAAATGTTATCGTGCTAGAATTAAATATTCTTTGTAAAATATTTACTTGTCTAATAATTTCACAGTTGCTCGTGACCGATGTATGAATAAAGCGATGAGGCCCGTGGCAAAGATCATTTTACTCATAGTTGAAAAATAAACAATATGCATACAATTAAATACTAAGCAGGACTTTAAAATGTGCCCAGTTTACCGTGAACAGTCTATATACGGTTTTACTCTTGGAATAATTAGAGTATTGGTGGTCTGAATGTACATAATCTACTCTCAGATGACTATGTAAAATTCATATGTATGATACAAGAATTTTACTGTCTATTAGCAAATCGAGTAAAATTCGTTCTTACCATTAAACTGTGTATGGGTCTATGTGGCACAGACTTTTGTGGTAGATAGATATGGACCACTGGAAGTAGTTTGGGGTAATTTTTTCTCTGTTAATTAACTATGGGAATTAATTATTTCAGGTTCGACATAATCAAGAAATTGGGGCAAGGTACTTATGGAAAGGTTCAGCTTGGAATCAACAAGGAAACAGGCCAGGAGGTAATGAGATTTATATTTAGATATTAATAACTTTTTGAAATATGTGCTTTTTGATGAACATGTACACTGAGATTCGTCCTCCACAGGTTGCCATCAAAACTATTAAAAAAGCAAAGATAGAAACGGAAGCTGACTTGATCAGGATACGACGGGAAATTCAAATAATGTCATCGGTTCAACATCCAAACATCATTCATATATACGAGGGTATGTAAAATTGATGTAGTATAGTATAGCTATAGTAAAGTATAAGGCATGTAAATAATCTATTAAATTTCAGAGCATATTTGGTCTGCTGGACTATATAGCGTTTCACAACTATTATTTTCCAAAACAGGGTTTTTATCCTTGTGGTAGAAATAGATGATTTTTTTTTGTGTTTATGCACACGGCTTAAAAATAAAAAATAATTTTTTTCATAGATGATTTTTTTTTTGTGTTTATGCACACAGCTTAAAAATAAAAAATAATTTTTTTCTATCATATATATTTTAGTCACAAGTAAACCCTGTAGTCCTCTTTCATTTTAGAAACTTCTCTTTACTGCTCATTATAGTTACGGTACTTACACACATTCTTTTTTTTTTTTCTGCGCATCTTTATCCTCTTGAGAGTGTGTTTGGCTGAAGGTAACCTGAAAAAACTTTGCTTCCATTGTTTATCTTCTTCTGTGTGTTATATATTGCTTGTTGTTTGTCTGCCCTACAGAAGTTCCTTGTTTGCGATGGGAATGTTTACAAAAGTAGTGAAACTGAACCAAGCATTTCATAGCCTTCAAAATAAAAGTTTCCATCAACCTTAACCCTTTTTAAGATTAAAATTTTTGAAAAGAAATATGTTACTAATAAAACAAATGGTAGCTTTTTGATTTAAAATAGTTTATTTACAGTGAAAATGAAACAAAACTGTTTTAATGGAATACGTTTAGAAATACTTATTTTGTTTTTATTTATATTAATTATAAATGCAATTTTATAATTTATAAGCAAAATATTAGTAAGAGTTCAATTTAACTAAAAATAAAACACTTTTATGTTAACATACTTACTAAACGCTAATGATATAATGACATGTTTTGGAAAGAACCAAACGTGTCAGACTTGGGGTGGTTTTTCAAATGTTTCATTCAAGCAGTATGAAGATACAGTGAACGGACTAAATTTGTCATTTTATTTGTTGCTTTTATTGTAGGTACTAGAATAAAACGAGCTCCAACACTCTTAAAGGAACATTGCAGATACAGCTATACTGGCCTCGACCACACTGCATGTTAGATTGTGGTTTTGGCTCCCGGCTCCTTGGAATGGAGCCACCTATTAACAGAACACTGCTAGCACACTTTGATCACGCTTATGCGTACCTTCCTCGTCTTTCCTCCAACCAACAGCTTTTGTACTGCAGTTTCTGCAGATTATTCAGGTCTGTGTTCGTTGTAACAACCATCAGTAATCTAAAAATATTGTCTGGAATTTGACCCTACCTGTGGGAGTTGATCAAGATGCAGTTTCCAGTCCTGTGCTGTCCCAGCACAGGAAAATTTCGTAGTCTTACTGTACAGTAGTAGTTGTGGTGAATTGAACACTACTCAAATTAAATTGCCACTAGAGGACTGTACAACGAATTTCAGCTAGAAAATGACCGGCTGGCGGCAGCTGCACATGACTCAGCTTACCGCCGTGATGTCCAACACGAAAAGGCTCTGTTCTTTCTGTAGCTCAGGACCGCCAACTGTTGAGACAGCGTTGACAATTGATGAACGTGCACCATGTCAGGCGCACGGGAAATTTTAAAATGGGTCCCGCACAAGTATTAAGAGGTCAGTAAAAGAAACTACACAAAGTTCTGCCGTGAAATTACTACTAATCTAATATAAAATTCTATCCAATCGAAATTTACAAGGTCGCAAATCCAAACAATAGTCATGGGGAAACAAGTGGCAGGGGGTGAGAGGAATAGGTATGTGTGTATTTTTGTTTGTGTGTGCGTAAGGTAATGAGGAAAGAGCAAGGACAACCTTAGAGAAATAGCACTTGCGAGAGAGTGCATGACAGAGAATGTGAGGGATTATGCAAGAGTGTACAAGAGTGTGTGAAAATGTAAAAGAATAACAGATGGAGAAATGAAAAAGAGACGGGGGAGAGTGTGGAAGGGGGAAAGAGGGAGAAACCATGAAGAAACAAGAGGGTTAGAACGGGGACCATGATTTAGCAAGCGCTGATGCTGCTGCTGCCGTCACCACTAGAGATGACACTTGGGCAGCACCATCCGTAGCGACATTGACACCAGGTGCCAGAACTTTCGCGAGGACCTTCNTTACAACCAAATTTTGTACGTTGTCAGTGTATCGTGTAAGCATCGAATGTAGAGAGTTTAGATATAGATGATGTTGTTGGCCAGTATTTTGTAAGATAGCACCTCTTGAAAAAATAAAGCTTTTACGTTCTATTTCAAAAACTACTCAACCAATTGTAGCCAAATTAGGCACATAAGTAACCCTATTGTAGACTGTATTAACACATGCAATTTAAAGTGATGGCACTTATTTTTAAAATGACTCTCATACAAATATTTTTTTGTTTATTTGCTATAGCCGACATGCCGTTCAACAAATTTTGACCAGATTTTGTATGTTTTCAATATCTATTACAAACATCATATATAACAAAAAATAACTACTTTTGTATGCCATTTTGTAAGCTAGCACCAAATGTACNTATCTATTACAAACATCATATATAACAAAAAATAACTACTTTTGTATGCCATTTTGTAAGCTAGCACCAAATGTACATATAAAGTTTTTATGTTATATCTCAGAGGAAACAATTGACGGATTCCTGCCAAATTTGGCAAACAAGTAGTACTGCAGCAGGCGATGTAAATAGGTATGTTTTAAGTAAATCAGACACTTATCAAAATGACAGTCTTGTAAATATTTCAGGTTAGTAAACCCTGTCATTCAAAACCTTAGACTGATTACATCCTAAGTTTATGCTCCGAATCCTACCCCTGTGATGCAGTTTATTGCACTCTAGCTAATTTTTACAAGTTTTTCTGGGTTCTAGTCCTGAGTAAATCATGTGTGTATTTGTAAGTGTCTCGGTATTGTTGTATATGTTTCTGGTTTCATCTCTAATGATATTACTGTCCACGGCATCAAGGCCTACCTACTGTCTGAACTTTTAAGAACATTAAAAATTATTTGCGCCCATGTAGAGGAACGTAGACTCATTAGTCATATTGGTAACTTCTTGTATATTGTATAGGCTTTTGCTAGCAGGTTATTCCTTTGTTTGAATGTCTTTCACATCTATTATTCAACTGAATAGTATTTCAGATTGCCTGCATATCAAAAGGTTATAGAGAAATGATTTAATTCTTTAAGGCACAAAATTTTATTACGGAGCACCAGACTTGGTTTTTACCATGACGTTGAAATGTAGCTCTTGTTTAACCATTCAAGCAACATAAGTTGATGGGTGTGAAGTTTAATACAGCACTTTCACCAAGTCGGAATGCACCCAAACTGCATTTACAAATACTGGTTATGAGTAGGCGGGTAGAATAGTTGAGAAAGCAAGCAGCCTCCGTGCTCTTTTCCCGAGCTCCAGTGGCACCGTAAGTGTAAAGCAGTTTGCATGGAGTTCTTTATTCAACAGAATATTATATGGTCATTTATCAAACATAATTAATTTTGTTACAGTACTTTAAAAGAAATTTAATTAGACGTGTATGTAATGTAATTTATGCTTGGATGTGCGCATACATCGGTGTATGAATGCATATCTGGATGTATGCATGCACATATGTATATATATATATATATATATATATATGTAATGTATGTATTTGTGTGCATGTGTGTGGTGGTGTGGGTGGGTGCATTTGTGTGTGTGTGTGCATGCATATGTGTGTGTGTGCATGCATGCATGCACATATGAAAAGCATTTTAGAGCAAGTCATTGATAATTCAAGTTTTGGGAACTAGTCAGGGGATGAGAATTAAGACAAACCAAGTAAAGAGGTGAAATGAGCCGAAAGTCCCTCACTACTTTAATTGAAAACAGTCGTACTTATTGGCTCTCAACTTATCAGTAAATCCAAAAGAAGTTATTTGGTGGACAGACGTGTAGATATGTTCGTAATAATTTACAGCTGTTTCGTAACTTTGTTCAGCTTAATTTGTGATGCGTTTTGAGTCGTGCTATGTTAGTGGCTGTGTAGCCTTAGTTAACTGTATCGTGCTGTGATGAATGACTTTGGGAAAGCTGCCAGACGATTGGCACCTACCATTCCTGCTCTGGAGCTAAATATAAGTCAGCACTGTCAAGGATTTGTAACACTGGTTGTTGTTACTGGCCAACAGGGTTCGTATCTTCCTGCCTTGCCCCTGTCCCAACCTTTGTATTTCAGAAACATCACACATTCTTATCCTTACCATCACATCCCTGAACAGTTAGGCAGTTGTGTAGTTTTGTAAGACCTGAAAGTATAGTTGATAAAATTGTCATGATTAATGTTTAGTATTTATATTTTTTTATCGACATTGTGTCTCATCTCAGTTACAGTTCCTCACACCTGGTTTAAGTGTATCGTTGAACTGTTTATTTTGTAGGACCTTCCATACCTGCTTGCATGCAGGCTTGGGTAGCAGGCCGCAAGGACGCTTCTGCCCATACTTGTACGGGAAATGTTATCGTGCTAGAATTAAATATTCTTTGTAAAATATTTACTTGTCTAATAATTTCACAGTTGCTCGTGACCGATGTATGAATAAAGCGATGAGGCCCGTGGCAAAGATCATTTTACTCATAGTTGAAAAATAAACAATATGCATACAATTAAATACTAAGCAGGACTTTAAAATGTGCCCAGTTTACCGTGAACAGTCTATATACGGTTTTACTCTTGGAATAATTAGAGTATTGGTGGTCTGAATGTACATAATCTACTCTCAGATGACTATGTAAAATTCATATGTATGATACAAGAATTTTACTGTCTATTAGCAAATCGAGTAAAATTCGTTCTTACCATTAAACTGTGTATGGGTCTATGTGGCACAGACTTTTGTGGTAGATAGATATGGACCACTGGAAGTAGTTTGGGGTAATTTTTTCTCTGTTAATTAACTATGGGAATTAATTATTTCAGGTTCGACATAATCAAGAAATTGGGGCAAGGTACTTATGGAAAGGTTCAGCTTGGAATCAACAAGGAAACAGGCCAGGAGGTAATGAGATTTATATTTAGATATTAATAACTTTTTGAAATATGTGCTTTTTGATGAACATGTACACTGAGATTCGTCCTCCACAGGTTGCCATCAAAACTATTAAAAAAGCAAAGATAGAAACGGAAGCTGACTTGATCAGGATACGACGGGAAATTCAAATAATGTCATCGGTTCAACATCCAAACATCATTCATATATACGAGGGTATGTAAAATTGATGTGGTATAGTATAGCTATAGTAAAGTATAAGGCATGTAAATAACCTATTAAATTTCAGAGCATATTTGGCTTGCTGGACTATATAGCATTACACAACTGTTATTTTCCAAAACAGAGTTTTTATCCTTGTGGTAGAAATAGATGATTTTTTTTGTGTTTATGCACACAGCTTAAAAATAAAAAATAATTTTTTCTATCATATATATTTTAGTAACAAGTAACCCTGTAGTCCTCTTTCATTTTAGAAACTTCTTTTTACTGCTCATTATAGTTACGGTACTTACACACATTCATTTTTTTTCTGCACATCTTTATCCTCTTGAGAGTGTGTTTGGCTGAAGGTAACCTGAAAAAACTTTGCTTCCATTGTTTATCTTCTTCTGTGTGTTATATATTGCCAGTCGTTTGTCTGCCCTACAGAAGTTCCTGGTTTGCGACGGGAATGTTTACAAAACGCAGTGAAACTGAACCAAGCATTTCATAGCCTTCAAAATAAAAGTTTCCATCAACCTTAACCCTTTTTAAGATTCTAATTTTTGAAAAGAAATTTGTTACTAATAAAACAAATGGTAGTTTTTTGATTTAAAATAGTTTATTTACAGTGAAAATTAAACAAAACAGTTTTAATGCAATACTTTTAGAAATACTTATTTTGTTTTTATTCATATTAATTATAAATGCAATTTTATAATGTATGAGCAAAATATTAGTAGAAGTTTAATTTAACTAAAAATAAAACACTTTTATGTTAACATACTTACTAAACGCTAATGATATAATGACATGTTTTGGAAAGAACCAAACGTGTCAGACTTGGGGTGGTTTTTCAAAGGTTTCATTCAAGCAGTATGAAGATACAGTGAACAGACTAAATTTGTCGTTTTATTTGTTGCTTTTATTGTAGGTACTAGAATAGAACGAGCTCCAACACTCTTAAAGGAAACGTTGCAGATACAGCTATACTGGCCTCGACCACACTGCATGTTAGATTGTGGTTTTGGCTCCTGGGTTCTTGGAATGGAGCCACCTATTAACAGAACACTGCTAGCACACTTTGACCACGCTTATGCGTACCTTCCTCGTCTTTCCTCCAACCAACAGCTTTTGTACTGCAGTTTCTGCAGATTACTCAGGTCTGTGTTCGTTGTAACAACCATCAGGAATCTAAAAATATTGTCTGGAACTGCACCCTACCTGTGGGAGTTGATCAAGACGTAGTTTCCAGTCCTGTGCTGTCCCAGCACAGGAAAATTTCGTAGTCTTACTGTACAGTAGTAGTTGTGGTGAATTGAACACTACTCAAATTAAATTGCCTTTAGAGGACTGTACAACGAATTTCAGCTAGAAAACGATAGGCTGGCGGCAGCTGCACACGACTCAGCTTACCGCCGTGATGTCCAACACGAAACTGCTCTCTTCTTCCTGTAGCTCAGGACCGCCAACCGTTGAGACAGCGTTGACAATTGATGAATATGCACCATGTCAGGCGCACGGGAAATTTAAAAATGGGTCCCGCACAAGTGTTAAGAGGTCAGTAAAAGAAACTACGCAAAGTTCTGCCGTGAAATTACTACTAATCTAAAATGCTATCCAATCCATATTTACAAGGTCGCAAATCCAAACAATAGTCGTGGGGAAACAAGTGGCAGGGGGTGAGAGGAATAGGTATTTGTGTATTTTTTGTTTTGTTTGTGTGCGCGTAAGGTAATGAGGAAAGAGCAAGGACACCCTTAGAGAAATAGTACTTGCGAGAGAGTGCATGACAGGGAATGTGAGGGATTATGCAAGCGTGTACAAGAGTGTGTGAAAATGTAAAAGAATAACAGATGGAGAAATGAAAAAGAGACGTGGGAAAGAGGGAGAAACCATGAAGAAACAAGAGGGTAAGAACGGGGACCATGATTTAGCAAGCGCTGATGCTGATGCTGCTGCTGCTACTGCTGCCGCTGCCGTCACCACTAGAGATGACACTTGGGCAGCACCATCCGTAGCGACATTGACACCAGGTGCCAGAACTTTCGCGAGGACCTTCCCTTCCAAACTAGTTAATCACCCCTTCTCACAAAGCAATCACCTTTCCAACTATACGCTCTGCTCTCAAGCACCCTTGCTTCACGCTTAACATTTTACTAACTAAACAGTTTACATTTTATAAATAAACATGTTTTATCGTGAGATATATAACTCACGACCAAACAAATGCTAAGTATTTAAATATTTTTTATTAAATAAAAAAGTTTATTTTTTTTGGGGGGGGNCGCAAATCCAAACAATAGTCATGGGGAAACAAGTGGCAGGGGGTGAGAGGAATAGGTATGTGTGTATTTTTGTTTGTGTGTGCGTAAGGTAATGAGGAAAGAGCAAGGACAACCTTAGAGAAATAGCACTTGCGAGAGAGTGCATGACAGAGAATGTGAGGGATTATGCAAGAGTGTACAAGAGTGTGTGAAAATGTAAAAGAATAACAGATGGAGAAATGAAAAAGAGACGGGGGAGAGTGTGGAAGGGGGAAAGAGGGAGAAACCATGAAGAAACAAGAGGGTTAGAACGGGGACCATGATTTAGCAAGCGCTGATGCTGCTGCTGCCGTCACCACTAGAGATGACACTTGGGCAGCACCATCCGTAGCGACATTGACACCAGGTGCCAGAACTTTCGCGAGGACCTTCCCTTCCAAACTAGTTAATCACCCCTTCTCACAAAGCAATCACCTTTCCAACGATACGCTCTGCTCTCAAGCACCCTTGCTTCACGCTTAACATTTTATTAACTAAACAGTTTACATTTTACAAATAAACATGTTTAAATATATACGTTTTATCGTGAGATATATAACTCACGACCAAACAAATGCTAAGTATTTAAATATTTTTTATTAAATAAAAAAAGTGTATTTTTTGGTGGGGGAGGCGAGGTTTCCTAGGGTGCAAGGCCTTCCCGGGCGTGATGCCTCCCTTGGCACATGACCCTGTGCGGCCACACCCAGTCGCACACCCCTAAGGGTGGCCCTGCACTCAGGGCATCACTCCAAGTAATTCATATTGTTCATATTGACATGTTCTGTGCAGTGAACTTTGCCACAAGTGAGACATGTTGACATCACCAACCTGATCTGTAGGCGACATGGCAGTTTGGAATACTGACACTGCTTTCAGGGGTATTGGCAGGTACTGACATCCTCATTATCATTGCCCCAGAAAGCGCTACTAAGCCATTGAGCCAGTGGTGCCACGCTAAGTACCAGTTGCACAGTATTCAACCCAGCTCATGCTACCTTTTAGCCAATAAGTGTGAGAAGACTGTTAACTGTGTATAAATGTGTCTTGTAATTTCTTCATTCATTAATGTATACTTGTATATATTAGTTGGTTGAAAACTTCAATTATAATAATAACTTTGCCTCACAGTGGCTGTAAAGTGTGTCCCCCCCCCCCCCC
>NQII01005565.1:12107-26243 GCA_002778355.1 Clitarchus hookeri
GGATGTACTATGCATAGCGTTAACAGAAAAAAAATTCATCGGAAAATAGTTTGTGCCTAGTTGTTCAATGCTGTAATTAAAGTAAGTGTGAAGACACCTGACAAAAGCTATTATCTGAATTTTATTTTGTCAAGTTAGTGTGATAGTATTTATTTAATTTGTTGCTGTTGTGTTGAGAAACAGGGAAGGATTATTATTGTACACTGAATACAAGCATATTCCTTCAGGTCTCNACAGGGAAGGATTATTATTGTACACTGAATACAAGCATATTCCTTCAGGTCGCTCGGTGTTCTTCTCTACACCTTGGTGTACGGTGCCATGCCATTTGACGGTTCTAACTTCAAGCGCCTGGTGCGTCAGATCTCAAATGGAGACTATTTTGAACCAAAGAAGCCCTCACGTGAGTGTTCTTCAGCACCACCCTTCTCGTCAGCATGTGTCTCGCTCATTTACCGAGAGTGACAAAGCGTGGTCAAGGTGGAACGTTTTGTGTGCAGCGGCATCCCCGTTGATAAGAGACATGCTGAACGTCGTGCCTGCGCGGCGAGCGGACATAGAGAAGATCTGCTCGCACTGGTGGGTGAACGAGGGCTACGAGGAGAGCTGCCTGGATGTGGCGGAGGAGTTGGCCAATCAGACACCAGTCAGGCTGGACCTGCTGCTGTCGCTGGCTCCCCCAGGTCCGGGTGTCGGCAGCGACAAGCTCATGGTCGGCGGTGAGGTGAGGCCGTAACTCTCTCTGGAGACTGGCAGTGCTCGAACCTGCGTTGTAGTTAGGGTTATTAACTTTTCGAGATTTACCATAAGGGACACTTCTAAAAACTCGAACATGACACATGACACCATAAAATGATCAAAGCAAATTGTTATAAAAAATAATAGTTTTAAACTGTATCTGTCATGTGGAAAAATCTGTATTATACAATAACTAAATATTATTTGCAACTACAATCATAACTAAATGTTTTGAATTTCTAAAATTTTTGCTTTTACAACAAACTGAACCAACACATACTGGAAGGAAATATACTATACACATCTTAGCAAGCGTTACTTCCATGAACGCACTTGACTAATGCCACTTGTTTGCATCACTTGTGACTATCTTTGGCCATTGGNAGCAAGCGTTACTTCCATGAACGCACTTGACTAATGCCACTTGTTTGCATCACTTGTGACTATCTTTGGCCATTGGCTCAGAGCATGAGTGTAAACATACCTGTAATCGCAGAAGTGATAAATTACTGACAGTGAGTTTATTAAATATCCAGCATATTTTCAAACAAGTTGTATGTATGGTATATATGATGTCCTGTCCTATGTCCACGTAGATAATTCTTTCACCCCCAGAATACGGGAAATCCCTTACAATACAGGACGGTTGGCAACCCTAGTTGTAGTAGATAATTTTGTGTGCAAGTTAGTTAGTCTATAGTCTTATGACAAGACTTACGTGGCTGTGATTGCTACCGGCCAGTTGTCTCCACAAGTGTGGCTGGCTTGAAGGTGGGTAGATCACCATCACTGTAGATTTTTTAATTTGACAATAATTTCCGNTCTCCACAAGTGTGGCTGGCTTGAAGGTGGGTAGATCACCATCACTGTAGATTTTTTAATTTGACAATAATTTCCGTTTCTGATTGTGGTATTATTAAGTTATTAATTATTTAATATTTTTACTTTTTTACTAAGTCATTAATGTTGTATCTTTTTGAAGCAAGACATCACTTCATTTTAATCTACTTCAAATTATTCTTTACAAAGTTGTGGCCCAGAAGACCAATTATGAATTTTGAAANCATCACTTCATTTTAATCTACTTCAAATTATTCTTTACAAAGTTGTGGCCCAGAAGACCAATTATGAATTTTGAAACACCCAACGAAAGGCAAAAATTTATTTTGATTTTGTTGCCATCCCTGTAAAGGCTAGGGGATGTTTTCGCAGTGAGAGTGATGGTGTTGCAGAACGACGGGGATGGGACAGCAGGCGTGGACGGCAGCACCATGGTGCCTGCGCGGTCCCAGTCAGTGGGCAGTCTGATGGAGCTGGACCACCCCACGGTGGAGCGTAAGATTCGCGAGTTTGAGACTGACAAGCGGCGTGGCAGCACTGGAGCCGACTACAAGGAGGCTCCGCCCAAGAGGAAACTCGAGGATGGTCAGTGCTGCTCTTAGCTTCTCACTTGTTTCATTCTGTGCCAGCAATGACCTCCATGGGATAGTGGGTTACGATCCTGCTTATTGTGTGAGAGGATTTGTATTCAAATCCCAAGTAAAGCATGGGTATAAACTTTGTTCAGTGTATTTATATTTTTTTTTTTCAGGAATTCCAGTTGAGTAATAATGATAAAAACTTTGGTAGCTAACAAATTATATTTAGAAGTGAAGAGATTTGGGCGGCTCTTAACAGTGAGGTCTCGAGATCCGNCCTGCTTATTGTGTGAGAGGATTTGTATTCAAATCCCAAGTAAAGCATGGGTATAAACTTTGTTCAGTGTATTTATATATTTTTTTTTCAGGAATTCCAGTTGAGTAATAATGATAAAAACTTTGGTAGCTAACAAATTATATTTAGAAGTGAAGAGATTTGGGCGGCTCTTAACAGTGAGGTCTCGAGATCCGATGAGGGTGATTGAGGTGAATATGGAGCGGCGCCGGAATGAAAGGGCGNAATGATAAAAACTTTGGTAGCTAACAAATTATATTTAGAAGTGAAGAGATTTGGGCGGCTCTTAACAGTGAGGTCTTGAGATCCGATGAGGGTGATTGAGGTGAATATGGAGCGGCGCCGGAATGAAAGGGCGGGGGAAATGGAAGATTCCCAAAAAAAACCACCCACCAACGCGCATTGTCTGGCACAATGTTCCTTCGTATCGAAAATTGTCANCGGCGCCGGAATGAAAGGGTGGGGGAAATGGAAGATTCCCAAAAAAAACCACCCACCAACGCGCATTGTCTGGCACGATGTTCCTTCGTATCGAAAATTGTCAAAGGCATTCTTAATATATTGTTCTTAATTCAGAGATCTATCACACTTTTAAATTAATGGTCTTGGTGTTTTACATGGTAATAATGTCTTAAATGCTGATTCATTGCTAAAATGCAGGTAAACAAAAAGGGATGAAGGCAAGGAAATGTTACATATATGAGTTATTTTCAATACTTTACAAATAGATTAAATGTCAAAAACAAATTACTTAAATCAGTTAGATTTTATAAGGTAAGATAAATAAAATCAGTAGTACTGTAGGAAAACAAAAATACATGAAGGAACTGTAAATCATTTTTTCATCAGAGTGAGGTTAAACTATGTAGACTGTGATCATAACAGTGGTTAGAACACGGTGTTGCTAAATAATGTTGTTGAGCTCTTTTGTCACGTTGTAAGGGATACTGAGGCGAGTAAAATTATATAGGACACTTGGGGTTGCAGTGGCTGGGAAATGCCTGAAAATCGACGTACAAGTCACAGTCTTTAAGGTTCACAACCTCAACTGAAGTAACAAGGGACCGAGCCGACAGTCCTGTACTGTAAGTGAGCTTTTGAGTGTCTGTCAGAATGTGTGAAGAGATTTGGGCGGCTCTTAACATCGAGGTCTTGATAGCTGATGAGGGTGAAGCAAGGTGAGTATGGAGCAGCGCCGGAATAAAGGTGGTGGGGGAAACAGGCAATCCGCGATAAAACCTGCCGTGTGCAGGTGCTCCACCGTGTTGCAACCACGTGTTCAATAGTACGTCAATGGGAACATCGTCTAGAAGTTCAGGTAACACTTCACGTAAAAAGTTGTGGTAATTGTTTTGATTTAATTTATTTTGCGAGATGTATGGCTCTATCTCGTTGTTTTCCAAAATATCCGCCCACACATTTATTTTTATGGTTTTAAACATTCCTTGACATCTGTGTTTGTAGGTAGCATGTAAGTTTGCATCAGCCAAGATGATGTTATTTTTAGAGTTGAAAATGTCCTCCTCAGTGAATGCTGCCTTGCACTACATGATTAAAGAAGGAAAATTGCATTCATTTTGGCTTTTTTCAAGACACAGTGGGCAGTATCTGCATCGTGGCTTATAATCTTGTGGGTTCAACTAGCAGACATTGTGCGGTGTGGTATGGGTAAAGACTATACTCATTCCACATCCACCTCTTTACAGCGCCATATCATTTACAAATCATTAGTTTGTTGCACGCACATACTCACATGAAGTGGTTACATCTGTGTCATGTTTTACCTACCTTCACCAACCCTCTTTCATGGATGGGTTTTCATATTTATTTCTATTATTTTTAACTAATGTTGTTTTGCTCTGGAATAATAATCCTGTTTTTGAACAAACTCAAGACAGTCTCTGATGATGTGACAAATGCTATTTATTAATTGATAATTTTGATAACGTTGCTCATGTATCAACAAAAACACAACTAAAGGCATTTAGAGTTGTGTGCCCATTCTCATTGACACCCAGATGCTCACCTACAGGACTGGACTGTATGCTGGGTTCACTCGCTACTTCAGCTAAAAGACCATGACTTGTGCATAAATTTGCAGGTATTTTCCAGCCACTGCAACCCTAAATGTCCTATATCATTTTATTCATCTCGGCATCCCCTACAATGTACTGACGAACTTTAAATGTTATTCAGTGGCATTCTGTAGAGCTATACACTTTTGATGTGAGCTTGTTTTCAGTCATATCTCTAAACCTTTTAGATTTTGGTATTCTGCTTTTTAATCTTGAAGTCGCAATGGTGCAGAAATACTGTATTATTTTTTGCATCATGCTTCAGTTCCTGTTTGTATAGAGTACTACATTTGGTATTTGTTCATAATTAACAGTTGTTTTAACATTAGTTCTAGGGCATTGTGCAAGGTTGAGTTTAAAAGTGTGTAGACTTTAAAGTTTGGGGTTTTTATTGTACATAAAATTTTTATGTAAAGGTAACCATAATTTCCTGGTACAGGTATTTCAACGGAAGATGCGGCACACGGTGGAGCTAAGCGTAAAGATCGTAGTCGGAGGAGAGAGAGAGGGCGGAGCTCAGAGCGGCGTCAGCACCGGTCAAGCAGCAGCAGTAGCAAACACGGAGCTGAAAGAACCCCACTGAAGGAGGATGCCGCGGCAGCCGCGGGAAGCGAGGAGATGGAGGTCGACGTGCAGCTCGAAGGTGCAGTGGCTCTGCCGAGTGCGGAGGAGGTTCCAGTTGAGCAGGAACCTCCGGTGGCGGAGCCACCAGCTGAGCAGGAAAGTCCTCCGGCCAAGTCTGTCAAGAAGAAGACGAAGGCAGTTCCAGACAAGAGCAAGGCAGAAGACGTGGCTGCAGCGAGGGAAAAACCAAGCAGTAAAGACAGTGATGTAGGTGTTCCAGTAGAGGGTGCGAGTGTGGTGACTGAAGGGGAAGTACCTAGGGGGACAGGGGAGGAGAAAGATGCTCAGGCTCAGAAACCTGAGGTTCCCAGTGAAGTGGAGAAAGGTGATGACAAAAAGGTTGTTGCTGAGGCTGTAGGTGGAAAAGACGGTGAAGTTAAAAGTAAAAAAGATGGCACTAAAACTAAGAAAGTTGTTTCAAAGACGAAAAAGAACAAAAGTGACTTGACCCTTGGCAAGTTGGGGAGTCCAGAAAAGTCTGGTGGAAGCACACCGGAAGATCTGGCATCCCCGACGAGGACGGTAGAGAGGCGCCGTTCAAAGATATTTGAAACTGCTGAAAAATTTAACCATCTTCTCAGCGGTGGGGCGGATCCTGCTGGTGCAAAGCCCAAGAAAGTTTTCATTCCCGGTGTGAAGGTGAGCGATGCAAAGCAAGCATTTGAGAGGAAGTCTTCCTTGAGTGGCCCTTCTGTCCCCAGTCCCGGTCCTGTGAGGTCGGCCACTTACAAGAAAGTTGCAGAGCCTGCGGTGAATGGGAGCAGCCCCGTGAGCACGGAAGTTTCTGAATATCCCAGTCCTGTCCCTTGTGCTGTGGATGCTGCCGAAGATGTAAAAGCGAGTAAACCACAACCAACTCAAGATGCAGTTAAGTCTGCGACTAAGAATGAACCAGGAGAGTCGGAAGTAGGCAAACCTTCAGAATTGGCGAGCGAGTCGGAAACCATGGTGAACGGAAAGAATAATCTGGCAGATGCTGAAAATGAGGACGAATTGGAGCTGAAGTTAGTTCCTGCACTGCCGATCAAAGACAAGAGCTCGGAACAGGAGGAGGCGAGGATAAAGAAGCTGAGGGATGCGAGGGATATAATCAGCAATGCCATATCGGAGGAGAACAAGAAGGACATAGGGGACATCATGAAGAGGATCGCTCCAGGAAGGCCCCCGGTGCCAGCTGTCAAGACGAAATCTGTTGCTGGAAGTGGGCCTACCTCACCAACGAGTCAGGTGCCTGAAAAAAAGACTGAACCTGAAAAAAATGACACTGCTTCTCCAGAAAAGAAATCCTCTAAGGTTGAAATTATACTCAAGTCAGCCACTTTACCGAGGAGGAAGACATCAAAAGCAGAGATCAAGTTAGACTATCCCAATGGCAAGGTGCCACCAGGTTAGTCACTACCAGTATTTGTCAATAATGTACATAGTATTAGCATTTTCATCTACTTTAGTTTGAATAATGTTTTCAGTGTAGTTATTATATATGTTACTAAAGCAATATTATTACTAAGCTTAAAAATGTTGACTTAAGAGTAGTATTTAATTCCTTCATAGTAAGGATCATACAGTAATTTCGCCATTTTAGTCACTCAAGCCAAGTAACACATTCTAGACTGATTTTTCTTTTACCAGTGAATGTTATCATTCCCTGAAATACAATTTTGTATGTCCCCCTTAATTAACTAATTAATTGATTGATTTTTTTAATAACCATGATTGCGTAGCAGTAGCAGGGAGCCAGTTAGGGTACAGCATTGTAATAAAAAAAAAAAATGTGTATGCACTGTAGTTTTCAAACACTATCACACGTCAGTATTGAAAAACACAGATATACGCGAAAACAAAGCATTTAGTATAATCAGGCAGAATAGCATATTATGTAATACTAGAATGGACAAATAAATTTAATTATTTAATAAAAATTATACATGTAACAAATATGGCTAATAAATGTCATATGTTAATCCTATTACTATTACCACACATCTACGTTCTTTGTTATCAGATTTGTTCGTACTACCCCGGGAATGTGTTCCCTGATGTGCCACCTTATTATGCCACAGCTATAGATGTGCCCCAAGAATAGTCCTTCCTAAAACTTGCTTTTAAGGACGGTTAGCACAAGAGAAGAGAAATACAATTATCATTCTATACAGTTTCTCGCAGATAAGATTTGTGTCAGTAAATAGGCCGGCACAGTGTAGGGTAGTTGTTGAGTTTGTTGTAGCTTGGACAACATTCTTTAACCTTCCAAGTGCATCATCAGTTTTTGTAAGAACCATATTTCAAATCTCCGTGCACCTTAACCTCGATCTGAGAAANGAGGAAGACATCAAAAGCAGAGATCAAGTTAGACTATCCCAATGGCAAGGTGCCACCAGGTTAGTCACTACCAGTTTTTGTTAATAATGTACATAATATTAGCATTTTCATCTACTTTAGTTTGAATAATATTTTCATTGTAGTTATTATATATGTTACTAAAGCAATATTATTACTAAGCTTAAAAATGTTGACTTAAGAGTAGTATTTAATTCCTTCAGAGTAAGGATCATACAGTAATTTCGCCATTTTAGTCACTCAAGCTAAGTAACACATTCTAGACTGATTTTTCTTTTACCAGTGAATGTTATCATTCCCTGAAATACAATTTTGTATGTCCCCCTTAATTAACTAATTAATTGATTGATTTTTTTAATAACCATGATTGCGTAGCAGTAGCAGGGAGCCAGTTAGGGTACAGCATTGTAATAAAAAAAAAAAGTGTATGCACTGCAGTTTTCAAACACTATCACACGTCAGTATTGACAAACGCAGATATATGCGCGTAAACAAAGCATTTAGTATAATCAGGCAGAATAGCATATTATGTAATACTAGAATGGACAAATAAATTTAATTATTTAATGAAAATTATACATGTAACAAATATGGCTAATAAATGTCATATGTTAATCCTATTACTATTACCACACATCTACGTTCTTTGTTATCAGATTTGTTCGTACTACCCCGGGAATGTGTTCCCTGATGTGCCACCTTATTATGCCACAGCTATAGATGTGCCCCAAGAATAGTCCTTCTTAAAACTTGCTTTTAAGGACGGTTAGCACAAGAGNTTAAAACTTGCTTTTAAGGACGGTTAGCACAAGAGAAGAGAAATACAATTATCATTCTATACAGTTTCTCGCAGATAAGATTTGTGTCAGTAAATAGGCCGGCACAGTGTAGGGTAGTTGTTGAGTTTGTTGTAGCTTGGACAACATTCTTTGACCTTCCAAGTGCATCATCAGTTTTTGTAAGAACCATATTTCAAATCTCCGTGCACCTTAACCTCGATCTGAGAAANACCTTCCAAGTGCATCATCAGTTTTTGTAAGAACCATATTTCAAATCTCCGTGCACCTTAACCTCGATCTGAGAAAGTGTTCATTAACAAAACATATCCTAAAGTAGCAGTTTTCCAGTTAAAATTATTTCTCAGAACTAAGATTACTATCAAAATATTATTATCATCTTTATTGTAAAACTATTTTTTTTGTATGTAATAAAAGAGCTCAAGCTCGACTTAAAGGTTGTTAACTTTTCCGTAGATTCATTCTAGCTCGGCTTAAACTAAAAATCGTAGGCTCGCAGACCTCAAGCTGTTAGTTTCACTAAACATGCAGGGTAAAGTATACACCACAGATGGAAGCCAACCGCACATGTGCTATTTAGAAATGTGTGCAAAGTCGTAAATATTTCCTCCCCTTGTTTATATTTGGCGTCTGGCAGTTTGACTCTGATGAGCCATTGCAGGGACTGCTCAAGTACGAACATTAAAATGTCACGCTATGCGTGGTGCTGTTTTACAGTGGAGTTCCGCACGGAAGTGGCCCAGATGGTGGGAGGGGCCACGCTGCCGATGATGCCCAACAGACTGAAGACCCAGCGGTCGGAGGTGGCGTTCCCTGTGGCGGCTGCCCCACCAGCATCTCAACACAGGTCTCTACTTGGTGCTTTCGCCTCCGTGCTGTGAATAGTTTTGTAGTGCGTGTGTATGTGGCTTTTGTCTTTGAGTTTGTGTGGGGGTGACTATTGTGTCAGGACCAAGTGTTTCCATCTGAAATTATGCNTATGTGGCTTTTGTCTTTGAGTTTGTGTGGGGGTGACTATTGTGTCAGGACCAAGTGTTTCCATCTGAAATTATGCGTAGTTAGTTATATTGATTCAGAAATATCGTAAAGTGCAAATTACATAATATGCAGTTTAATATTGGGCATAGTAAATAAAAATAGGTAGTGGTGAAACGAGGATACTTTTAATTTTACATTTTTAAGTGCAGATAAGTGTATTAGATTATTTTATGGGGCATTTCGTTTTCAAAAATACCACTTGTAAATTGAAACTTTTATAACTAAAATTATGCCTTATTAAAGCCAAAATTGTACTGTGTTATTTTAACGTGGATTTTATTATTAAAAGTTGATGATCAGTTATTAATAATATATTCTTATATGCATAATTGCATTAAAATTTTATAATCTTTATGCAAATGCACAAACAAGAGAAAGTTTTTTATTTTAACTAAGATAACGGAGAGCATTACCATGGGTGAAAAACATTTTTTAGGGTTTTAACTTCTAACTCATGTTGAGGTTCCTAGACAGTGTGAATTTTTGTTGCAACTTTACATAAAAGTTTTTAATATGATTTTATATAAAAAAAAACACTCCAACCTGGAAATAGAACTATTTTTATTTTTGCTTTTACAATTTTGCTATTGTCATTAAATTGTCATTTTGATTTTATCCACACTGTATATATTTACTGCTGTTATTCACTCATCCAAAATGATAAACACCTAAAATTAATATTTTTTCTTCCCATCATCTGAAAACTTAAATTATTATCACTTGGTTTCTACATATTTTGGTACAAATTGTTGGTAATACCTTCACAGATAAAATATTTTGGCTAAATTTTATTTTATTTTGTGTTGTAACTGACATTTTGTGGGTAGACTGTGTATTAACATACATTTCGGTGTTACTTAAGTTTTATCGTTATTCACAGTATAATCTTGTCTCTGGTAATACTGCTGCATGAGCAGTACTTGGGCCAATGGAAGCTGTGCGGGTTTCATTGACAGTCGGGTTGTGTGAACAGGGCAGCCTCCCTGGAGCCTGAAGGAGGTGTGCGCGGCGAGAAGCCAAGGCCTCGGGAGCGCATCATACCGATCCACGTGGAGGCGGGCCTGGAGGAGAAGCAGAGCCCTGTGCCACCGGCCGCCAGACCGCCCGTCCCTCCGCTGCAGCACCAGCGCTCCCAGAGGTCAGCCCCTGCGTCCGTCCACTGCCATTTGTATTTTCCATGCTCTTTAACTTTGTTATTTTCAAGTCATAGTTGGTGCTTCTAATTACAATCATTTTGCTGTGATTAATAAGTGAAAACCTTATTTTTTACACTCTTCATTGAGGGACCAGAAAAAATTGTAGTGAAATACAAGAAAATTTAAAAGGGAAAATAAAATGAGTATCAAATGTGAGAATATGTAAATGTATAACTATTTTTTTTAACACAATTCTGGTTTTTATATTACGTAGTAGTACTGATTACTTCTAGAAACTTGGAAAGTGTTATAAATAGGTAAACAATTCTGTTTATAAATTTGTATGTGCTTCTTTTATCAACGTTATACCTCCAGAAGTCTCCAATTTAATTTTAAACATCTTGGTTAGCAATGAAACTAAAATTAAAAGTATTGCTGAGTATTCAATATAAAATATGTTAGCAGAGATGATTTTTATTTTGAGGGTATGTAATAGCAGTCGAAGGTGTTGTAAAATATTGTAATCTAGTGGGGAACAGCAGAGAATTAGGGAATGAACACTTCTGGAAGTTACAAATATGTAGTACAAACACTGTAATACCTCTACAGATCTAGACACAGTTGTTGCACAGGTTGAGACTGTCATTACTGCACGTCATGTTTATGGGTTGCTGTTAGGTCAAGCCTGTCGAGACAGAGCACCGCAGATTCGGACACAGACAGCACCATATCCGTTGGTCCGGAACCCATCCGAAAGTCACCTCGGGAATACATCATCCCAATAGCAGTGGAGGGCGGGGGATACGTGACCCCTCGTGCCGGCAGTTTGGAGCCATCGACGCCAGAACAGGGAAGCGAGGGCTATCCCTTGAGTAGCAGACAGGGCAAGCTGTCCCGTCCCAGGAGGATGAGGTATGTATCGGCATTGTAAACTACAGTCTTGTGCATTGATGAGGACAGTTCTCGGGGTGGTCTATGTTACAGTCGTCTCCATAATACATTTTAGACGACCTCTCTTATAGATGCTTTCTAACTCAGCGGGCCAATGACTGCTCATATGTGTATATGGAAAATTTGTGTCCATCGATACACCCAATCACCATTATCCATCCCATCTATGATCCATCTGTCCATCCATATCCATTTATCCATCCATCCATCTCCAACCATATCCATTCGTCCATCCATCACCATCCATATTTATCCATCTCCATCCACATCAATCCATCCTTTTTTAAGAGGCTTGGGGTTAAATTCTTATAGATATGGAATTGACATTTTAGACATGGACATAATCTGTTCAACTAAATGGGAACATACAGTTTCAAAATTTTTTGTTCTTAAATTGATTAAACATTTTTTTTTTTTTTTTTTTTTTCCTATTACCACATTTTAGTGGTGCAGTACTTTTTGGCCATTTACTTAGTGTTTGCGTTGTAGATGAATTTTGTTTTACCTTTGTGTTTGTTTAATACGTTGTTGGCATAAGCATTGCCGAAGGCTGAAGTGGAAAAACCGTACCGGGATATAGCCAGTGTAGCTGGTTGGAATTGACCAAGATGTTTCCGAATGGAAATGAATTTAGATGTGTGAACTTTATGTCCAAACACATTTGAAAATGATTGCAATTGTAGGGTTTGGTATGAAAAAAATAGAGTCTTCAGTTTGACATATACTGTATACAATTCTATACTTAATTCCTTTAGTAAACTTTGACAAGAGGGACTCAAACCACATGGATTGCAGCCACCTTGATAGATGCACACATCTGTGCTTGACAGCGTAGTCTTTGTGAACGACATTGCGTAATACGTTTGGAAAGCTTGCCACTACTGCTTTGAAAAGAAATACAAATTCCGCACTTAGTATTGTTTAACGTAATTTGTTAACGGGTGGTGCTGTGGTCCGGACCTAGCAAGGTTCCAACTCCCGTGGTTCGTTGAACCTGTTTTAGAAAGTTAATATTCGCACCTTCTTAGTAACTGTGGTAGTTTTTTTTAGAGCTCTATGGGCAAGCCTCCAAAAACGTATGTTTATCTCTGTTATCCAATGTCCAGAGGGCCAATCGTACAATACATTTTTGAAGCAGTGAGCCAGTGTGTGTGTGGCACATTCTAGGCAAGTCTAGATAAACAGTCGAGTAGATTATATTTTTTACGGCTTCTCTCTTGTTCTTTCCAGTGCAGCTTTGGTGACTGTCGTAATTGATTTAAAAATAGGTATANCAATGTCCAGAGGGCCAATCGTACAATACATTTTTGAAGCAGTGAGCCAGTGTGTGTGTGGCACATTCTAGGCAAGTCTAGATAACCAGTCGAGTAGATTATATTTTTTACGGCTTCTCTCTTGTTCTTTCCAGTGCAGCTTTGGTGACTGTCGTAATTGATTTAAAAATAGGTATAAAAAAATGGGAACATAAACTAAGGTAGTAATGAAATTATGAATTAGGTCTGAACCTACAAGTTTTGATTCAAATTTNAAAAAATGGGAACATAAACTAAGGTAGTAATGAAATTATGAATTAGGTCTGAACCTACAAGTTTTGATTCAAATTTAGTTTAAATTTGTTAAAATATTGTTTAAGAAAATTTTATGAGCTGTTATTGATATTGTGTACAGGGCTTTAGTGTGTGTACTTGCATGGAGATGTGAGTGAGTTAGTGATAGAGTATGGAGCAGTGCCTAAATGGAAGGGCAGGGAAAATGAGGTATCCCAGAGAAAACCCACCAACCAGCGGCATCGTCTGGCACAATCCTCACATGCGAAAATCCGGAAGTGATCCGGCTGGGCATTGAACCCAGTTCGTCTTTGTGGGAGGCTAACCGCACAGCACCGCAGTCCCTGCATGGAGATGTGTTTGAGTCATGGGCTAAAGATGAAGTAGACTGATTTTGTATTTTGCACATACCTGCAAAAAAAATTATTTTGCCTAGTCAAATACTTTGCGTTAAATGAAAACTTTGAGGAAAGTGACATGACATTTCAAAGGACATGTATTCATGTAACTGGTTGTGCTAACCATAAATTAAATCTATGTGGTTTTGATGGTCCCATTGTCAAAAGAACTATTGGTTACTGTGCAACACGCATGTGCAGTCGCACTGGAGCATTGTTAAGCTAGATGGGTATGAATTGAAACTCCGAGTCAGAAACTGCTCACCATTTCTTCAAAAGGCTGCCAGAAAGTTGCGGGGAAAGGCAAAGCGTATTTGGGAGACCTCCCATCTATTAAAGTTTTTAATTCTCATAATCAGAATTGTGTTTGGGAATTTTTTCCCTTCATTCATCTGTTAACATAATACATACTGAAAAGATTTTTTTATTTCAGCAAGTTTTAAAATTTGGTTGTGATTAACATTCCGGTAGCTACATACTACTGGGAGTTTTTGATTGAGTTCAGACCGAGAACCTTGGGTAGGCTTACGGGCAGATTACTGTGGATTCGCCCGGGCTCTTAGGGAGCCGGTGTACAGAGTCGGCCTGGTAAGTTACATATGCGTCTAAGGCGGCGTGGTTGGCAGTGAATGCTGGCTTACCACCTGTAGACCAGGGTTTTACATGACTATTGGCTGGCTGCGGTAGGCGACTCTCCGGGCCCCATCCGGGGGTGGTTGGCGTGCGGCTGGGGCTGCTGGGCTCCGGGTGGCGGTGGCGGCAGCAGGTGGCTTCGCTCGATA
>NQII01005565.1:26255-95649 GCA_002778355.1 Clitarchus hookeri
CGCTCGATAGATGGTGCTGGCAAGACCCACGCCCAAGGGCAGTCCGAGCCGATGGCGTATGACGACTGGATGAGGGGTTCTGCCGATCTTCTGAACTCGCTCAAATAAATGGCAAGGGTGACTAAGGAGTGAGGCCCCTGCAGTCGGCGGGCGGCTTGTGCCTGATCCCAAGAGAAGGAAAGGCTGAAGGCCGACTGGGGTGGGCTACTTGACAATTGGTTGGCTGTAGGAGCCGTAGATGCCTTCTTATCGGCCCACTTAGTCCCTCCTCGTCAGGTGAATGGCATGGGGGTAGATACTTCGAATCGTTTCAGTAAGCAAGGGGCAGGTGACAGAATTTCCTAGCTAGAGTATCCAGATGCTATGTCATGCCACGTCAGTCCTAGCACTCCAACCGATGAATCTCACGCGGTGGATGGAGCAGGTTATCTGATTCAGGTGGTCCAGTTGCTTCCTCGTGTAGTGTACCTAGTAGGGGGCTCTACTGAACGTGTGCGCCAAGTGCCTTTGCACACTGGGCCCACAGTATGGGCGGCCGGCGAATTGTGTTGTGTTTTGTGACGTACGTACTGCCCAGTTAAGGGAGCCTGTAGTCCTACTCTATTGTTGGAAGCTGTTTGGCAAGACGCGGGTACCTGCCGTTCCCTTGGGTGATGGCGTTTTACGTTTTAAGGGGGGGATTAGAGGTACAAATCACCCTTGGAATCAGAACACAGTGTGTAGACATAACATATTTGTTCTCGGGAGAATAACACTGTGACTCATACTAACTCCTAGGCTTTCGTGGTTACCAAGCAGCCGGAGGAAGTTACTTTAATAACAGGTGAAGGGGACCTGTTAAGCAAAGAGCAAGTCTAGAGCAATTAATAAAGCAGTAGTGAAAACTACTCAAACCCTACTGTCGTCTAGTGAAGTCCTGAAGGGATGGAGTTAAGCACTCCCAAGTGGAGTGGGTGTTTCGGGGGTTGAAGCAAGGTTTGCCGTTAGATCTGGTTGAGACAGAGAGCCCTAGCATGGCAGTGGTAGGGCGAGCTGCTGGGTTGCCAAATCAGAGGAAGCCAATGCGGTGACAACTCGACGTCAACTGGCGTTTTGGGGCTCGCCCAGCCTTAAATACTGAATGGAGCCTTCCTTCGGGCCGTTCGGACATCTTCGGCTGGCCGGCTCCTCCCTGTGGGGGCGGTGTTTTCCTTGTTGAGCTCTCTTGGTGAGGGTTGGAAGCAAGGTAGCTCTGTGATTGCGGGTGGTATCTAACACTAGCTTAGGGGTAGGCGGCTTCGTTCAGATGCTAGGCAGGGGCACATGATTAATGTGCGTATTTAGTATTACTGGCAACTGCGTGTAGTAATCATCTTCGGAGCATAGCAGTCTGGGTTCGATCTCTGGTGTGGGTACAGTGGCTTCCCATGGGCTGAGTTGAAGTCGTAGAGTCATACAAGGTATATTGCCAGCTACGCATCGTGCGTCAGCACTAAAAGGCTAAACAATAATATATAGTAATTGTTTTTTTAGTTGGGAAGGGGAGACTAGGTATAAATGCNCTGTGATTGCGGGTGGTATCTAACACTAGCTTAGGGGTAGGCGGCTTCGTTCAGATGCTAGGCAGGGGCACATGATCGATGTGCGTATTTAGTATTACTGGCAACTGCGTGTAGTAATCATCTTCGGAGCATAGCAGTCTGGGTTCCATCTCTGGTGTGGGTACCGTGGCTTCCCATGGGCTGAGTTGAAGTCGTAGAGTCATACAAGGTATATTGCCAGCTACGCATCGTGCGTCAGCACTAAAAGGCTAAACAATAATATATAGTAATTGTTTCTTTAGTTCGGAAGGGGAGACTAGGTATAAATACTATGTTTTATTCTACCTACAAAATTTGGGGCTGTGGTTTACAATAGAGTTGTATAAATATTCAGTATACTGCAACGTAAATGGAAAAATGACAACTTTCATTTTTATTTTGGTAATATATTTTGCTGCTGAAAGTTGTAACAAAATATAAATCCTCAATTTCCTTGAATATTCTGGTGTTTAATGAATTTTCATTCAGTGCATCAGCAAAGGAAAATTGGTCCGCAAATCATGTTGTTTGTTTTCATTATTTTATAACTAATGTAACTACAGAAAATGTAAATTTACATGTAGGCAAGAACTCCTGTAGTAAATACTCCATATCATACAATTTTTTTTTTGCAACAAATTTGTCATAATGAATAACATGGTAAAAATTTTATTAAATTTGTTTAACTTAGCTTAAAATTGAACTCTTATGAAATTAATTTTCCANAACTCCTGTAGTAAATACTCCATATCGTACAATTTTTTTTTGCAACAAATTTGTCATAATTTAACTTGGTAAAAATTTTATTAAATTTGTTTAACTTTCCTTAAAAATGAACTCTTATGAAAGTAATTTTTTATTTTCGTTTCAGTTTCCCGAAAGTTCACAACATATTTTTGGTTTTCGTGTTAGTGAGAAAAGAAGTCGCAGTCGCACGACCCTAGTGTACAACGTGCCCTGTTATTGCCCACCTGCGCGTGTGCATTCTACTCTGTTCCGTGCGTGTTGTGAAGAGTGCACGGTGTGATGACAGTGTGTGTGTGTGTGTTTTGCAGTGGCTTGCTGGGAGAGAGTGGAGCCAGCGAAGACGAGGGCTTCAACAGCGCCTTCAGCACTCTGCACAGGCACAGCAGGGACAGCGACAACGCCGACGACGACCGCCCCTTCGCACACATGCACCGCCTCAGGTACGTACCGTACGCTCTGCTTCACTAGCCAGTCTNGCCGACGACGACCGCCCCTTCGCACACATGCACCGCCTCAGGTACGTACCGTACGCTCTGCTTCACTAGCCAGTCTACACTTTGAAATATGTAATGTCTTCCTAAAAAATTCTTTAATTAGTCACTACCGAGTACAGATATTGGTAAGATATTTTTTGTACCAAGTCGTAATCGCAACAACAGACGTACAGCACAGACTTCAGAAAATGCAGGAAAGTACTAGATGTTGTTCTGTTTTTGATGATCCATGCAACGTACAAAAGTGTTTGTGCTTCTGTCTGTAGGGGAGAATCTCTGAATCTTAAGCTTACAGGTATCAATCCCCTGCGACACCTTATTTTAAAGGTGTTTGAGAGTTAAGAATTATTTTCCACATTTTTTATATATTTTCATTGTGACATGCAATAATAGTTCCAAAAAGAGTTTGATAATGGTGGTAAATTACTTTTTAAAAACTAATTAAAGAAACTGTAGGGATTTTTAATTTATACCATATTAGTCGTAATATGACAAAAATGTTTTAGAAAATGTGATTTAGAAATATGGAGATTGTGTTACAATTGAGGTCTATTAATTCCAGTTATTTTTCAAAACATAATTTTTATAAGAATATTTATGAAAATACATCACAATGTTACTGACATATTATGTATAAAAGGACAGGAATTTAAGTACTCACAGTCTAGTACTTTTCAACAGGGACACACACAAAGGAGGCCACATTTTTCACATGGTTGCGCGATCGTGACGTTTCGCTTGCTAGGCCAGCTTCATCAGGCGGTGAGTTGTAGGACACTGCAATATGGTGGAAGGGCGCTGTTGGTAGTAAACCTAGTGGACAGGTGGAAAACTAGGCTGCTGCGGGAAAATTGTTAAGTTGCCGGTATTTCTGGCCAGTCCAGTGCTTCGAACCAAAGACAGTTGTGGGTACACAACTGAGACACTTAAAAAATATTACGTCAATTAGAGGGTGAAATAAAAGAGAGTTTAATTGAACTTTAATGGATGCAGTGAGTGCTTTAAAGGTACAGGCACTACCGTTTGAAATAACAACTACGGTTGCAACAGCATGGGCGTTGTGGTCGCTGATGTCCACCCGGGGAGAAAATTACTCTCCCCGGTGAAGGTGCCATGCGGTAAACCCCTGTTGGAGTCCTTACAAGATGGGTGGCGTCTCTGGCGACATAACCGCTGGGACATACGTCCTTCGACTGATGGCATTCGAGCCTGTAGAACCTCGGGGTGAGGTCCCCTACTCCTGCTCAGGGACAGCTGAGCGAGCGACGTTATTGCTTATAGAGCCTGGCTTTCCCTTGGATTTACAGCGTTTCCCACCTAAGGTCTCGATGATGCTCGGGTGACCAGTGTTACCAGCTCAGAGTTTTGAATTTCCCAGTGATCTCAAGAGGTTACTCTTCTAGTGCCTAAGAACCCAGGAAAGGTCCTCTCTTCCCTTGCCGTGGTGCCGTCCAGAAGAGCAGCGTTACCAGTTAGCAGCCAGAACACCAAGCTCTCCGACAAGAGGCAGGAGCACACAAGTTCGCTGTGGTTGTGCGTGATCGTGGAACTACTCGGACGGATAGCACACAGTAGGTTAAGCAGGGAAAGGAAGTATTAAACGAGAAAATTACTTGACCGGACCAAAAGAGATAACTGGTTATGTTTTATTCTGTTGTAGGAGTTTACAAAGNTTCCCAGTGATCTCAAGAGGTTACTCTTCTAGTGCCTAAGAACCCAGGAAAGGTCCTCTCTTCCCTTGCCGTGGTACCGTCCAGAAGAGCAGCGTTACCAGTTAGCAGCCAGAACACCAAGCTCTCCGACAAGAGGCAGGAGCACACAAGTTCGCTGTGGTTGTGCGTGATCGTGGAACTACTCGGACGGATAGCACACAGTAGGTTAAGCAGGGAAAGGAAGTTTTAAACGAGAAAATTACTTGACCGGACCAAAAGAGATAACTGGTTATGTTTTATTCTGTTGTAGGAGTTTACAAAGCATACATCTCCGACTTGTGCCCACTAACGTCTGTATTATAAGGGACAAGTTTGCCAAGCTGATNGCATACATCTCCGACTTGTGCCCACTAACGTCTGTATTATAAGAGACAAGTTTGCCAAGCTGATTAAACCAAAAGGTAGTTAGCGAGATGTGAACTAAAATCTAGGGGCGAGTGACCCCAAAACATTAAGTTCGGCGTGGATGTGGCTCGTAGGCTGACAACTCGGGACTCGTCAAACGACTTTGTAACAATAGTTTTTATGTATTGAGAAACACAATTTTAAACTGCATAAACTAATTAAAATACTATACTTATGTTGTTATTGTTTAAGTTTCTAACTATTTGAGCTTTGTTAAGTTAGAAGATTTGTGACACTCTTTATTGTAGGTGGACTTGTATTGGCAAGGTGTGGTTTCAAGAGACCTGGTTTGTTACGTGTACATACACGTGAGGTATGGTTCTGTTTCTTGAGTTGCCGAGAAGGTAGCTCAGGTTGATGTTTGGCTGCTCACAGGAGCTCAAGGCCTCGCAAACACATAGAGCATGCAGACAGCGTGAGCTCTGCTGAGGAGGACGACGATGACGACGACAACTTTGAAATCCTCACGGCCGAGTCCCTCTTCTCCACACTGCTGTCCAGGGTGAGTAGTACATCGTGAGCTGTGTGTTTCTGTTGTTGCCATCCACAAGCCCGGTCGCACTGGGCCGATAAAGTGCTAAGGGAATGCCGTCATGCTTAACTTTACTCGTGAGAAGGACAAGCGCGTGCGCGGTAGTGTGTAAATGTCAGTGTAAGTATTTAGCTTTGTGTATGTTTTTAAATTCTTTTCGGACCAGTATGAAGGACTCAAAATTCATAGTTCCCGGTGGCGCCCTGCGAAACAAAAGGGCCGATCTAGCTTTTGTCTGCGGGAGATAAATTAAAGTAGAAAGAAGCGCTCCGGTATGACCTTTTAATAGATATCGGCCACCAGGAGGGGAGGTTTGGTGAGGAAAGCGCCGGTTCCACCGGGAACTTTGTTGCCATCCACAGACACGATTTGTCTGTAGTTTCCATCAAACTGGTGTTAGAAAAGTAATATATATTTTGTGACTTATTGTTGCCTCATATAAATAGTTTCACGTGTAAGAATGACTTCTTTGAATGTTCCGTACAGCACTGGGTTTGTTTGGTTCTTCAAGNCATATAAATAGTTTCACGTGTAAGAATGACTTCTTCGAATGTTCCGTACAGCACTGGGTTTGTTTGGTTCTTCAAGTACTAAGAATTGGTGATTTCAAGTACTGGAATTAAAATTAGAACTTTAAATGTCACCAGCATTCTACATGTGGACTTTGAGATGTGGAAGTATCAGCATTAATGTATAAATTTGTGAATGTGTTCAATCGCCTCCAAATTTCCAGTAAAAAGTACAGTTAACTAGAAATACAGCCAAAGCAGATAATGTCGGACCAGCTTTAACGTGCATGGTGCTGATGNTCATATAAATAGTTTCACGTGTAAGAATGACTTCTTTGAATGTTCCGTACAGCACTGGGTTTGTTTGGTTCTTCAAATACTAAGAATTGGTGATTTCAAGTACTGGAATTAAAATTAGAACTTTAAATGTCACCAGCATTCTACATGTGGGCTTTGAGATGCGGAAGTATCAGCATTAATGTATAAATTTGTGAATGTGTTCAATCGCCTCCAAATTTCCAGTAAAAAGTACAGTTAACAACTAGAAATACAGCCAAAGCAGATAATGTCGGACCAGCTTTAACGTGCATGGTGCTGATGCGTCGTCGCATTCCGTACCCATTGCTGATAGGGGGATGTTTTTACGAGCAGCTATGTTAGTTTGTCGCCTGGTGGCCGGCGGTCCGCCCGCCGTAACACTCCTGCCTGAAAGTGGAAATTACAGCTCTGTTAGCTCAATTGGTAGAAACATGAAACTTTAAAGGTGCCAAACAAATATAAAAGACAGTCAAGTTTCGGTTTATTTACTCTGTGCTTTTATTTATCATTCAAATAAGACAGTTCACAGACAAACAATCAATGAGCAGCTCCACAGTAGGTTTAGTAGTGCCACGTCTCTTGAAACTCGCATTGCAAGAGAAAATTACTAAGGCAGCGATCCCCCACACCGGCGGAGAAATAAACGAGCAGGATAAAGTTTGCCGGTGGGGGGGTTATTTGCCACACCCGACGCGGTCTTGGCGAGTGCTGGTTGTCTACTGATTTCTGTATACCGCACGCGTGTGGTAGGCACACTGGGTATTTGTAGCTGCATGCTTATCCCCACTCCTCGCCCCAAGGTACCAAAACATAACCAAATAAGGGCATGGCGTGGGCCGGCATCTCTTCCCCATGCCAGCCGAACTGCGTCGTCGGTAAAAAATAATCAAACCTTCTAGAACCAAAACTGTACTGCAGTTCGGAAGGCGTCTATCTACTATTTCTGACGCATAACAACAACTAAGATTTCCTGAAACGGCAAATGTATGCTCAATAAACGAACTACCACGGCAAGAACTTTGAATCCCAATAAAATATTACGACGCCTCGCAAAACGAAAGCAATTTAACCAAGTATCCCGATAATTAATATATTACGTCATTACATCTTACCTTAAATTCTGTAAATGGGATAATAGGTAAATGGGACTTAGTGAAAGAAAAGTGGGCATTTGACATTTCTGCTGCATCGTCCATATCTAAGTGTCACTTAGAAAATTGGTGCAAAATCTAGAGTAGTGTATTGTATTTATTGTGTTTGTTTTTATGTGTAATGCTCGCTGTTATCTACGGATAGAGTAAACACCGTACGGCATATGCAAAACTGTGTAAACGTGCAGGATGTATTACAAGTGTCCACACCGCTTGGTTTTTGGGGCCCGCCCAGGTGGGGAAAAGGGGGCAAGGTGTGCACTGTGTGTGCGTGTGTGTGCAGGTGCGCAGCCTGACCCAGCGGCTGAACGTGGAAGACAGCATGCGGCCAGGGTTCCAGTCCAGTCGCTTGCTGAGCCAGCTGGCCAACAGCGTCCATCCTTCCAGCTTCATTTCCAGCGTGTACGGCACCAACCCCTCCAGGTCAGCTGCTACCCAGCCTCGGTTCCTCCCCCCAACCCCTGCTACCTGTGTTCCTCCCCAAACTACTTTCAAATGAAAGTTGCATACTTTGAAGTGTCGTGGAACCACACTGCGAGTTGCAATGACACTTTAACTGTAGCAATCATTTTTAATGCACTGACGTATTCCGTGTTACAGTAAACAAGGTTAATATAACTGTTTAAAATAAGTTGATTACGCCAGCAACTAAATGAAGGGAGGGGGCCAACATTAAGGAAGTGTGCCCAAGTCAAAGTGAGACAAGGAGATACAACCATGGAAAAAGGGAGATGGAAATATCGGCACTCCATCCACGGAAAGAAAACATGGATTTTACGCTCTGCAAACTAAAGCTTTCAGCCTTTCACATGGTTTAATATTCAAACAAAGACAAATACTCTAAATGCAGCTGTTTTAGGAAATAAAAGTGTTTGCAATTGCACAGTGAGATCAGATTTAGAGGCTTTATCATTCAAATGGTGCAAGCAGCTTTAACATGGGTATATTTTCAGTTTTATTTCTTGCGTTTACAGATGAGGGATGGCNTGTTCCTCCCCAAACTACTTTCAAATGAAAGTTGCATACTTTGAAGTGTCGTGGAACCACACTGCGAGTTGCAATATGACACGTTAACTGTAGCAATCATTTTTAATGCACTGACGTATTCCGTATTACAGTAAACAAGGTTAATATAACTGTTTAAAATAAGTTCATTACGCCAGCAATTAAATGAAGGGAGGGGGCCAACATTAAGGAAGTGTGCCCAAGTCAAAGTGAGACAAGGAGATACAACCATGGAAAAAGGGAGACGGAAATATCGGCACTCCATCCACGGAAAGAAAACATGGATTTAACGCTCTGCAAACTAAAGCTTTCAGCCTTTCACATGGTTTAATATTCAAACAAAGAGAAATACTCTAAATGCAGCTGTTTTAGGAAATAAAAGTGTTTGCAATTACACAGTGAGATCACATTTAGAGGCTTTACCATTCAAATGGTGCAAGCAGCTTTAACATGGGTATATTTTCAGTTTTATTTCTTGCGTTTACAGATGAGGGATGGCNCATTCAAATGGTGCAAGCAGCTTTAACATGGGTATATTTTCAGTTTTATTTCTTGCGTTTACAGATGAGGGATGGCAAACAAATGTTTTTCTCAATTATCAGTAATAATTGCTTTTTGTAACTTTAATAACCTTTATGTCAGTGGTTATAACGTGTGGAGAATACAGCTGTCAGATGTGCTGCATTTTATTTAACAGTGGACTTATCAGCTTCAGCGCGTGTAGCGGCATTCAGAAAATGCATGGTTTATCTCGCCATTGTCAGTTGTCAGTATACTGCTGTTTCACAGTACAATAGTCAGTATTTGTTCTAATGTGCACTGGATAAGAGGAATACAAAAATAGAGGCAAAAAGTGTACATAAAGCATGATATCAGCAGCCAGGAGAGAGAGAGAGGATAAGGAAGAAGGTTGTGTGAAAGAAGTTTAACATACAGGGATTTATGGAGGTTATTGCGGAAGCACAAATGAAATGGTAGCTACCGTATTATATAAATATAGGACAACCTTAAAAATATTATTTTGNGACAACCTTATTTTGGTATACGGGAAAAATTTACTTTCCCACAATTTATTTAGTGGTATAATTCAGCATTATTATATAATCTTGGAACTTAAATAATGGTTTAACATAAGCAAATTCTTTACAGTTACTTCACATTATTTTTACACCACAAATCTTTAAAACCTAAGAAAGTCACACTCTCTTTGCCCATTTCTCAATTTTTTTCTGGTTTTAAAAATAGTTTTTGTTAAGATCCTTTAACTGTAATGAAACATGTTTCATCAAAAATCATTGACCATAACTTGATACTACACAAACAAAAAAATTTAACTTCAAAGTTGTAAAAATAAGATGACCCCTGTTTTTCTGACGTAAAAATTGTAATAAAACAAGGTCTTACATTTGGGTAAATACAGTAAGTGTTCAAAGATGGGTGATTGAGAATGTTGGACGTGATATATCGTGTTAGAAGGTGTCGAGGCAGACCGAGAAAGAGGGTTTGTGGAGCAGAGTGGAAGACTGGTAGAGAGAGTGGATGGGGGAACCATTTTATGGCCCTGGTGAATTGGTTGGAAGCATTTGTGGATGATGATTTGTTCTGATGTCTTCTAGGGTAGGGGAGCTCAGACTTGTACCATCAGCGATCGACCACAAAGAAAGTGGGGGCAAGCGATTGACAAAAAAAAGTAAGGGGGTAGAACTGAGCTCTAACATGGCAGATGATAAGCCTGTCACTGTTACAACCCAGGTATGTTTTTTTTTTGTTAAGCCCCGGCCACACTCGTGTGTTACTATGCCGAGTACACTTTGATCAGGTTATGTTTACATTTTGTAAATCGTTGCCGCCATTTAATTTCTTGAGGGAATGTGGACATATGTCTGCGATCACCTTTTAAAGCTCTGGCGATCGACCGTTTGAGCATCCCTGTTCTAGGGTATGTTACGGGGAGCAGAACAGAGGACAAGCTGCGAGAACCAACCTTTCTTTGTGCTATTCAGGTGTGCGTGACACCAGCATACAGGGAGATAACAACGGACGTATCACCTTTGTTTGCATAATAAACTGAGAAAAACACATGGCGGCTTACCTTTGTGTCAATTTCCATTCTGTGATGTGATGAGTTGTATTGGTTTCATGATAATGCAATGTCAGTAAAAGTCTTCACAGTAGTATCAGCTGATACAGCTGCAAATACAAATTCTTAAACATTACCCTTTTTTCATGTCTTTGCATTTTACAGTTCTTTTAGGGAGGAAATAATTTGGGCCCCTGTTTTGTTAGTCTGGGTAAGGCCGGCACCAGAGGGTGTAATGTTCCTTCTTCATCTTCAAGCGTGGTTAATCGTGCTCACGTGGTTTCATTCGAGCCCCGCGGCCGGGCGCCATATTGTATTGTTCCGTACTATTACTTCCGTATTTATAATAATGCAGCCGCACAGTTGGGCGCCATGTTGTAACGTTGCGGAAGTATTACCCTGCCGAATGTTTACGTTGCCACNCCATGTTGTAACGTTGCGGACTGATTACACTGCCGAATGTTTACGTTGCCACGGCTTGCTCATAGGTAGAATACGAGACTCAGTACCAGGTGACGCCTATTAATAAAAAAGAAGAAGTTCCAGATTAGTTTGTTTTATACTTTTTTTATCATTTAAGTTTCACAGTGCACAGACGACTTTCCAGTTTGTGGAGTACGAACTTTCACAATTAGTTATACCAGTGCCGAAAACAGCGCCACAGTCGTTTACAGTTTATTAGTGTCTCAACCTTGCATCGCAAGACTAAGTTACGAAGGCAGGAGGGATGTTCGTTCCCTCCTGGCACCCTAACGACCCACGCCCTTTCGGGCTGGTGTGTCTTCACGCCCGACGCGTCTCCTTCGACGGTTGGTTACTTTCTTTTTCGGCGATAGGCACCACCAGTATATATTAGGCAGGCCTATCCCCCCCCCTTCTCCTACGATAAGCGCATGGCCTCCGGCATCTGCCAGTAGCGTCATCCAAACTACGCTGTGTCCCGCGCTCACAACATGTTATTGTACCCGCAACTGCGTCGCAGGAAACTAAAACTGTTGACACCGTCCATTTCCAGAGAACCGAACGTCACGTCGCAGCTGGGAAAGTTTCTGTATTATGCTGACGCATAACCAAAACAACAACTTTCAAAACTAGACGGTAAACGGACTCCTGTTACAACGTAAACAGCATATGTCCATTCGATAACCTTCAAAAGCACACGTCTGCTCGACAAACGAACCACCGCGGTTTTAACTTGAAACCTGATAAAATATTACGAAGCTTTCCAAAGCTAAATACACATGAAAGAATTTTACACCCGTGTCNGGGGGGCTCAGCAGTTTGTTGCTGTCCCTATGATTCACCTTGTACCTCCAGACTTTGAGGACTCTGCTGGTGTTCTCTCTGTTATGCCACAGGCCACACAAGCTAGGTAGGATAAACTGTGCTCTGTCCATATGTGTGTCAGTTATGCAAAGACGATTTTTTAATTTGATTATGACTGCAAAACTCTCTTAAGTAGCTTTTGAAGGGACTGAACAAAATTAACTAGGGAAATATCTTAAGAGTGTCAAATTACTATGGTGCGTATGGACCACCTGTAATATTATTTCCTCTATATTGAAGTGTGTTCTTTCACATATTTTCTGTCTCTCTCTCTCTCTTTCTCTCGCACCCCCTTTCCCCCCTCCAGCTTGGACTACGTTTGTTACCATTGGGAGTTGTTTGTACTAAAAATCAGATATTATATGAAAGGAACAGGAATTCGGGTACTCGCAGTGTGGTACTTCTTGACAGGCGTGCGCACACAAAGAAGGGCAACATATTTCCCACGTGGTTGCGCGATCGTGACATTCAGCTTCCTCGGGCGGCGAGTTGTAGGTCACTGCAGTATGGTGGCAGGGTGTTGTTAGTAGTAAACCTGTCGACAAGTACTACACTGTAAGTTCTTGAATTCCTGTCCTTTTATATCATTTGGATAGCCTAGCGGGCCTGCTTGCAACCTTACCTAACATGAAAATCATATATGTTGTAAGTTTATTTCCTTGCTGAACTTACAGCTTTTGCCATTCAGTTACAATTTCTAGTTAGTATGTATAATTAGTACATACAAAAATGATAATTAGGACACAATCTGAGAGAATTTTGTTATCTATATCATTTTGATAAATGTGTTAGTATAAGAAGAAATTACCTTATGGTTTAAGGGTGTACCAATTCGATTCCGCATTCAAGCTGGACAAGTGTCATATATATGGAAATAGATTTGTGTTAAAATTTGTCTGCCATTACCGATAGTGACTGTAACTGTTCATGAAAAATATGTATTGTGTGTTGTAGCAAACTCTTACAACTTGAAACATTTGGATTCACTTGAAAAGATTTAAATATAAAAAAATTAAATTCAGAAAAAAATTCAGAAAATGAATTACAAAGCAGTTTACTCCATATTTAATTGGCAAAAATAATTGACTGTAGAGCTGTGCAGATTTGACTCGGCTTTTGCCGATATTGACTGAATCGGCGCTTCTGCGGATGTATGATTTTCTACCAATTTGACAGACATCGTAAAATGTTGTGGGGTAGTCCTGAGTTATTACATATTAAGTTTACATAATTAATAAGTCTCGCTTTTGTAAACATTGAAATATTTTCACTGTAATGAAAGAATCAATGTATAAATGAATGAATGCATGCAGAGTTTTGGATGGCTCTTAACATCAAGATCACCAGTACACAGCATCCAGGAGACGAAAGTATCTGTGAAAAGATGCTTAGACTGTTTTTTCAAGCAAAGTTTGTAGTTTTTGTCCCAAGCTGAGAGATAATCTACCAGCTTGACATTGGTGAGTGTTAGTGAGCCGAGGGGAAAGGAAGAAGCAGACTGCTTTCACAGCCACACTCATCAAAAAAAAGGTAATAGGAGGGTGACCACCATAAGAATGTAACACAAACATAATAAGGATTGTCTGTCTCAAAAACTTTTTGTAACTGTGCCATTTTTTTTTAACATACCTGATTGCACTCACCCACACAGCAAATTAGATGTTGACGTCTGGATGGAGATCAAGACTCCATGCATTGCTCGTCGGTTTGCGTCAGTTTTATGTAATTTGGTCCTTTGACAGTTTTGTATATTATTTCAAAATAAGTGTAAATGTGAAGTTGCNTTGCGTCAGTTTTATGTAATTTGGTCCTTTGACAGTTTTGTATATTATTTCAAAATAAGTGTAAATGTGAAGTTGGCCTTCTGTAGTAAATGTAAGAAGTGTTATCTTCAGATTCATTATAACAAGGTCCTAGTGTATTTACGAGTTCATTCGTAACATTTTCATGTTAAAAATTACTTCTGTGATGGGCATTTAATTTAAATCTTCCTATTTATAAAAAAAATTTATACCAATCTAAATGTGCGCCCAAGCACAAAACCTCAATTAGCCTAAATTTTTGTACAGTACATATTTTGCAAGTAACATTAATCCTACATATTTCAGAACCAGTGCATATATAAAGACAATCCACCATTATTGTTTCAATCTTATTCCTTGACTGTTGACGGCAACAAAACATGTTAACCTTACACTTTTTTACAGTTTTCTGTGTTTTCAAATGAGTATTTTTATAAACATAAATAAACGTATTTTTTTTAATCTTCACTTGAACTTGCNTTATCTTTACTTGAACTTGCGTGGTTTATTGCACTGTATTTAATTTTTGGACACCGTTAACTGAAACAAGTTAAAATTTGCTTTTAATTTTCCTGCACTTCACCAATACCATTGTTAAAGTATAATAGTATTCTACATTTAGCTTAAATATAATTTAAAAAGATTTTTCATACATCCGCAGCACATCTGTGAATCGGCATTACAGAATCGGCTTATCAGTGGTTTGGCACACCGGCTTAATTTTGTGAATCAGCACAGCTCTAATCGGTTGCATTCAAAAAATGTTGACCTTCATGTACTGCATTCAGTTATCACTGTTTTGATATTGGTACACCCCTAAATTATGTAAAGGGTAACTTCTCGTAAGAAATCAGAAATAGCAGTGAAGCATGTGACCGCACACTGGAGAATTGTTATGCTTTGTCATGTTATTTTGGTGACTATGTTTGAAGCAAAACCTTAATGTTTTACCTCTTCTTCCTTTCAATGTGTGTGGTAAAGCCTGTGCTTGTCGTTGAGATTCTGTACTCGTTGTGGAGTCATTTGTGTGTGTTGAATACAGTTGCATGTTTCTTGTTAGCTTTCAAATAGCTTCACATAGGCGGACTGTTGCGACACATACGTAAGTAACACCGTTATAAAATAGCTTTCCATTCTAGTGAACGCTTCTTTTAGTAACTCACGTATTTGAAGCCATTATTTTTCTTTCAGATTCCTTCACTTCTGTTGCTGGTCTTTGCAGGCACTCATGTAAACAGTTTAGAATGTTATATGCTTTTTATCATATCATTTATGATGTAGTCTATAAATGTTAAACAAGGTTATTTTCTGGTTCTTTTCACACATTTAGTATTTATAAGGTACTCGTGGTGAAGCACTTCTAAAATTATTTGAAGGAATTTCCGACCATTGTAGCATTAATTCAGCATTAACACGGGTTAACTCTATCTCTGTAAAGTGGGCAGAAAATAACGAAAAGTAGTTCACATATCATTGTCTTATTGAAAGAATGTGTGAATAAGTAGAAAATTTAATTGGTTTCATAATTTTTTTATAAACGTTGTATTCTAACATATTAAAAATATTTAGGATCTTAAACACTCCAGAATTGAACTTGACATACGTACGCAATGCAAATTTTGTTAGTTATTTCCTCCCCTTGCCAGATGTTCAATTATCCACCAACAGATGGCATATGCCACCCGATTCAGAGTGAACTCTAGGTAGCTAGACGGCAGACACAAGTTCTAGCAGACACAGAGCTATTGAAACTGATACTTTATACAATTCACCACCAGTGGACCTTATGTTATAAAGTTTCTGAGTGAATCATTGTGTTTTATAACTGGTAGCCTTTATATTCAGAATTTCTCTTGATGTGTCTATATAGAAGTCAAGTGAGTTACGTAAATTAGTAAAACCTGTTTGAAACTTGAAGAATCTGTGGTTTTCATCGCAGTGGTTGTCTTGTGTTGTGATCCAGTGGTGTTAACGGCCCTCCCTTCCAAGTCGGCAGCCGCCAACTTGAGATGGGGAATCAATGTTAAACGAAATTCATTCTCATTGCGTCCATTTTATTGATAACTGTTTCATACAAAAAAAAATTTTGACCTGACTTTCTCAGATAATATTGCTATATAAAATTACTTATTCATTCATCTTTTTTTTATCATATGTAAATTGCAATATTGCATTTTAGAGAAAAATATGTTAAACAAAAAAAGTTCCAAGATGTCTTAATATAGCAACATTCCTTAAGAAATTTCGCGTAGAGTACTTTTTGTTTGAAATAGGTATCTAAAATTGGCGGAGTAAGAAGGAATTATTTTTCAACATTGATTCCCTGTTTGAAGTTGGCAGCTACTGGCTTGGTAGGCAGGGCCGCTAAAAAAGCACGCTTGTTTATTTACATCTAACAGGAAAGTGGTGGGTGATAGCTTAACGCAAACAATGAACCGCACTAAACATGCACTATTCTCAAGTGAAAGTAACACATGACACTAGTTTCCTTGGTTTCTTCATTAATTTGTTTTGTATTTGTTTTGATATAGGGGAGCGTATTTATACTGAAATTAGGTAACAATTCACATCACTTTAAAAGTAGTTTATAACCAAAACATTTTCCTATTTGCTACGTAAAGATGTTTTCCATCCTTTCACTGCTGCCACAGCTGGTGTTTGCTTTGCCGTGTCAAACAGCGAAGTTATTTAATATTTTATCTACGGGATTTTTGTGCCTATGGCTGGAGAAAATTTAGTCCACGATTAGTTTCTGTGGTGATGTATGCTTGCAGTGAGAGTAAATACTCATCCTAGCAGGTGTATGGCTGTGACTGTTTTAGCTGATAGCAATCACCTTCTAACCATTCTCATTTAGGGGCCTCGCAACAGCACAATACAAGAGAACTGAGTTCTATAAAAATTAGCAGCAAAGGTACACAAACCAATATTACACGTATTCATTTGCAGGTTCAGTTATCTGTGTAGTATTCACAATTTAATTTAATACTTATGTAGTTGTTGGGTAAAGTAAATTATAATTTTTTGATTAGTGAATTAGATATAATGTGTTTAAAAAGTAAAATACAGGGTAATGTTTACATTTTGAAAGAAATGTACAGATTCACTGAAAATGTAAGTTATAAATTAACCAGGACTTTCAAAAGTGCTCACTTTACTGTGAATAGCTGTACTGGTTTTATTTTGTATAACTTAAATTTAAAACATCAAACAAACCCTTAACAAAAATATTTTATTAACTTTTAAGCAACTTAATTTTTTTACTTTTAGTTATGTTTTTAAAAACTCATGTTTTTTGTGTACCTTCGGGCCACAAAATTCCAAAACAAAACATCAACACAACACAGGAGGATTTACTTACAATATCTCACACTGGAAGTGAGGATCAAACTTGCAAATACTGTATAAGGTAGATGATTACCAACAGACAATATGTTTGTGAATATTCATTAAATTGCTCATCAATGTAACAAATGTCCACGCAATATCAATTCAGAAAGTTTGTTGTTGCCTATTTACTTCTGTTCATCACCATTAACTTTTTAACATGCTAGGAATTCCCTCAAATTATTCCAATTCCACCTACCTCCGTCTCCTGAAGTCGTGCATTAAGGGCACTGCGTACCGGCTGGCAGCTGCGAAATTTAAATAGGAAATCCCAAGTTGAGAAAATTTTTCCTTGGTGCATTAATTTTAACAATAGGCGTTTCAAACAAAATGTATTCTTCACGATTTTTTTAGAAGTTCCCTACAGTGGCTATGTTTCGGTAACATGTATCGCCTGTTCGCAAGGAATTTTTTAAATTTATGTTTTACAAAAATTACATACTGCCTATCTACATTGAAAATATGTGCTCTTAGGGATCTTCTCCTAAAAAAATCTGCGAAGAATACATTTTGTTTGAAATGCCTACCTTTAAAATGAATGCACTGAGGTGAAATTTCCTTAACATGGGATTTCCTATTAGAATTTTGCAGCTGCCAGCCGGTAGGCAGTGCCCTTAATTATTTTTGTATGCACTGCTTTTCAATCTTTAAATTTGTTGCTTTGTAAAATGTGCATTGTAATGCGTGCATATCATTGATCATTTTATCACTAGAGCCCCACATTTATGGTAAACAAATGAGCTCATTTTGTTGTTAAAATTCAACCTTTTTACAAAAAAAAAAAAAATTTCATATCAAAAAAATTGTGTATCAAAATTGGCAGTGTTGTTAGAATATTAATTAGTTGTTTTTGTAATAATTTCAATCAAAGAGAAATATAGTTTGTTGTTCCATTGTTGTCTGTACACTTCTTGTACCACTTTGCATGAGGCTCCCTCAGTATCTTTGCACAACACAGTTGCCCTCCATTCAGAAAGCATAGTACCAGGTGTTTATAGATAAATGAGGGAAAGTCAAATAATAAAACTGAAGTAAAATTAAAATAACAGCAAACTGTGGCAAAATGCTTATTCACTGTTAAATTTTACTCTCACACAAATTCACAACCTAACTACAAAAGAAATGTCATGTTTTTATAGAGGAATGTTGGTCTCCATATATGCCTCATGTAAGAATATGGCACGAAGCACTGTTGCCAACAGATGTCTGCATTACACACAAACTTGTTTCTAATACATCCCACTGCGCACTTGGCACAGTAGTGTTTTATGGTTGTGTATTTTTGCACCTACTCAATTTTTACATCGCAGTATTTGCACTTGGTGCAGTTTTCTATCACGTAGAACCCTTCACTTTTGAACTTGGACGTGATAATGAACCGTTACTACTTGCCTGTTATTAACCAATTTTGCAATTTTAGCAACCTGATTAAAATTACTACCCTGGCCCATTCAAGAAGTTTTGAATTATGGAGTTTTAAAACTGCACACAAGTAATTACATAGGCATTTATTGGTTGCACGTGGGCGTTGCACTTCCCTATGTTAGTGGTATTATTGTGTGTATCGTCTCTTCCCTTGAGGCCAAGAGGCTATTAGCGTTCGTGTTGATTTGCGAAGGCGCACGTCGGACTCGTCGCACTTCCCACGCTCGTTCAGTCGCGAGAGCGACCTGAGCTCGACGCCGTGGAGACGGAGCATCAGCGTCACCAGAGACGCCTCGGACGGTGGCAACGAGCCCAAGAGAGGTACGTGTTGCCAACTGTGCAGATGCAGCCAGTATGTGGAGCAGTTTGCTGCTGTTCATCTCCACCTAACAGCCTAGCTGTGCATCTGTGCTCTCGCTTGTCACATCTGCCTCCCCTGGCTTCATTCACAGGCCTCTAATTCCTGTCTTACTTTTTTTTGATGCACTTAAACTGTCAGTTTAAAATTAAGCAAAAGTTACCAGTTAAAAATCATACTAACCAAATTACAGTAGTAATATATTACGTTAAAAATGTACACATTTTTTTACGCAAGAGCACATACATATTATTTAAAAGTGCTTTTTAAGATTTTTGTAATTTTTTCCCCGTTAAAACTCTCCACATAGTTTACCTTCTGTACAGATTTTTCTTCGTTTTGAATTTTTATATTTGGGTAACTATTGATGGATTTTTTTTTTTTTTCTTGTTTTCAAAAAAAAGCTAAGGATATAATTTTGGATTTTTGAAGAATTTATTTTTGCCGTTTTTACAGCGACATTCTAACGGAGGATTTTGCAAATTCAAAAGTAAATTCTTGTATAGCTATCAACATATGCTTAATAAATTGCACAGTATGGTTTTAGATCGAAGATGAAAAGGAATATATCAGTGATTTTAGTACCTCGGGTCCAGTTAGCTAATGAACTAAGAGCCTTATTTAACTGCAGTATATTTTATGGGTTTCAGAGTAGCTGTGAAGATTTTTGGATCAATTGATGTTCACTTCTTGTGTGCTAATATCAGTACAACTCCATCAAAAATGGTGATTCTTATATAATGCTTATCAAATTCTTCCTCTCTTAGACCTGAGATGTGTTTTATAGCCATGAATGTTTTATTTTTGTTAAGTCTTCTGTAAAATGCCGAATAATGCATATTATTGCTAGTGTTATTAATTATATCCTTAATTTTTTTTTTGAATAGCTGTTTTGAAGAAGTGAAGCATACTTGCATGCCCCTGCTGATGTGTTTGTGTGTTTGCAGTCGTAGTTCTAGTATTTCCCTAACTGTTGTTGCACACCCGTAGTGGGAACGATGCCTGTTGTGTGTTGTGAGGTTTTGTACTTAACAACATTTAAGCCGAAGTTATGTGCTGTATTTGCATTTATAATAAGTATTATTTTGTGTTCAACATTAAAACCATTTTGTATTTGTATTTACAGGTGGATTCGCAAGGGTTTCATGAAAAATAAGGGCAAACATTCAGTGAACAACTTACTTTCAGTACTGGATTGAAAAATTTGCTTTTACTAATCTGTCATTTTAAATTACAGTAGTGTGTACTTTTTGTTAATACAAGAATTTTAATTGTTCACTTAAATTTTGGTAAAAGTTGTGTAGGCGGAAAACCGTAAAAATGGCTTGTACCACGTGAAATCAATGTGAATATTTTATTTTTACGGCATCGGAAATATGCTGAAATTGGATCTCATTAAGCTGGATAAAATTTGTAGTTGCCCGAGTATGTAGTTTACATGTTTGTTTTCAAGGACTGCATAAAACATGTGGTGTTGCAGTGTTTCCAAGTGGCAGAGTAGAATGTTGTTGAAAGGTGTTAATTGGAGGCAGGTTTGATGTTCAGGATAGTTCATACGGAAGACGACATTGACCATCCTGTGAGTTACTGGTCCTATTGGATGTTGATTGCCGATGGCCCGTGTGTGACCTGGCTGAGGAGGCGCGTACCACGAAACCTTGTTGCACATTCTACGTGGCTGGCTACATCATGCGATTGCACCGGACTTGCGAAACCAATACCGGAGGGCAGGTGACTGCTTCCGTCGAAAGATTATCTCTATAAACAAAACGTGGGCTTGCTCGTATAAAGCACGCATGAAGCAACAGTAAGCTATTGAGCCTTCGTATCGCAAAGAAATTCGTGATAAAATAGTAATGTATAGGTGTTCAGAATGAAATGCATAATAATACAACCAGTGTANTGCTCTGCACAAGTTAACATAAAGTTCCTGATGATGTGTGACGACAGTGAGGTGATAACAGCACCATGTAGCTCTTTAAGGGCAGTTTCTGTACAGATCTTGTCTGTCCAGCTCGCAGGAGAAAGCATCAAAACTCTTTGTTAGCAGTGAACCCCATCATTCGTGGTGACAGTAAAGTTTTCATACTGCACATTGTCAAGGGTCACAATGGGATCTACTAGGACATCTGCTGTAATCTAGTGATAATGAGTCTGTGCTGTTGCAGTCCTTTCACCAAAATTAAGTGTTACAACACGAAAGACATTCTTATCTGTGTGTCTGCATGTGATCATTAAAGTTCAACGGACTAGTGCCATTAAAACCTCTTTAATATAAACCTCAATGGTCCTGAATTTTTGCAGTTTGTTATACTGAGGTTTGTATAGTTCATTTCATATAAGAAGGCCACATTCTGACAGTCAGTGAGTGGCAACTTAAGATATTCATAACAAACAACGTGCCATTTACAAAATCATGTATCAGCTGATGCACGAATGAACAAAAGTTAATGTTACGTTGGCTATTCTGAGTGCATTGCCGATGCACATTATACAAGCTGAAAATACGCGATAACAAAGAGTTCCTAGATTAATTAATACATTTTATTTTACGTGGTCATAAAACAGCAGTTTTTGGTTTTAGAAACTAAACTTCGTGATAAAATAGTAATGTATAGGTGTTCAGAATGAAATGCATAATAATACAACCAGTATAGAAATGAAAAGCAATCTCGAAACCTTTTTCACGTCGTATACCGCCCTCTCCAACCCCGCTTTTCTTACGTGCTTGATATTAATTCCAAAAGCATACCGAAATATTGCATAATATTGTTAAATTATTTTCTCTAATAATTTTACGAAATATATTTGAAATACGTTTCGTACCCAGCCAGTAACAACAGTCTACTTTACAAAGACGCTATCGTCGAAAAATCTGTTGTGCGCGCTACCTATTGGCTCATTTGCGAAGCATACGCCATATTGTTCTCCGAAAACCCGCACCTTGTTTCCGGAGAAGTGGGACACCACACACTCGCAGCACTAGCACGCCATACTTGTAATGTGTGTTGCACTCACGTCTTCCCGCTGCTCCCCTCTACACGTTCCTGGCCTTCGTTACATTACGTTTATGAACGACCGTACAAACGCACACCAAATTTCGTTTTCGAGAACTCTTTCGCTGCCTGCCGCGCACCCTAGCAGTTCATCAATTGCCGCACGAGGCAGCACCTCCTAGATGCGCTTACTCGCCGGACCAGTTATGTGGCCGATCAGCTGATGGCGGAACGATACGCAGTCAGATGTAAACAGTGGCGCTACTTTCACCGATCTGTCAAAAAGTGGCCTTCTTATATGGTACGGACCATACCAAACAGATATATATAGTTCCTGTTANCAACAGGTTTTAATAATAATTTAAAAAACCACAAAAATGAATTTTTTGACTCAGTGATTCAGCTTATTGGAAAATAAGATGTCCTTATCAACAGCATTATTTTTTTTTACCAGTGAACCTAACATTACAATCTAATAACTAATAAAAAAAAGTTTATTGCTCATACAAATTAATATTAAATTGCTGTTTCATCCCAAGAGGAAAGAAGACAACTTTGTATTAATGCAATGAGAACCTGGGTCTGCGTGGTGGTTGAGCTTCTCCCCACAGGAGCCGCCGCCTGGAAGCATGTGGCTTAATTAACGGGGTAATTTAATGTCTGTGGGCCCTCTCTACTAGTGATCGCTCAGGCCGTGGGGTGGCTGAAGTGGGAGCAGGTTAGTCATGGTACGAGAAGGAGCAGACACAGCGGGTATGCTTGACCAGTTTAGCGGATGGGCAGATACGATGCAAACGTGACCTGATGCTGTGATGACTGTGGTGGCGGAGGTTGGTCTGACAGAAGCTGGGTAGCATTTAGGCAGGGTTGGCAGTAGTGCAGAAACAGCACTGGGGACAGTGAAAGAGCCTGGCCTGTAGGCTGGAGCAGAATATAAACTACTGGTCCTAGCAAAGTGTCTAAACCCTGTTTGAGGGAAGAATGGGCCTTCCAGAGAGCGGGAGCCTCTCTCTGAATCTGGTGCTCAGTGTTCTGTTCACGTCCAAAGGGAGGGTGTCTCTCCGCCTGATGGCGGTGAGCCCCACTCCCTGACTCAATGACGCCCAGAGAAGCGCAGTATCACTGGTAGCCAGGCGCTGAGCTGAGACAGGAAACATCTCCAACTTGGGAGGTAACCGTACCCCTAAGGCAGGTGGAGTGGAGCGGAGATATTTGGGCAGCTCTTAATGTCGAGGCCTTGAAAACCGATGAGGGTGAAGTGAGGTTAGTATGATGCAGTGGCGAAATGTAAAGGCGGGGGAAACGGAAATCCCAGAGAAAACCCAATGACCAGTAGCATCTTTTGGCACAATTTCCACATGCGAAAATCCGTGAGCGACCCCGGCGGGAATTGAACCTGGTTCGCTTAGGTGGAAGGCAAGTAGTCTGGCCACTACTCAACGCGGTCCCACCTGAGGGATTTGGGATGTGTCACTATGCCTACTCTCTGGAGAACCCAGAGAGAGAGCAGTATCGCTGGTAACCAAGTATTCTCGAAGTAGCTTTCATAGTTGGCCTTGCTCTCAGCTTCAGCGGTGCCTAGATAAGCAGCAGTGTTGCTGATAGCCAGATGCCCAAACTGAGGTAGAGAGTGGTTCTCAATGTGCACGATTTGTGAGTCTGAAGGGCTTCGGGATTTGGATCGTGCCTGGGCATGAGGGGGCAGTTGAAGTTTGGGAAGAAACAAGGGTAACCGAAGAGACAAAAGACTGAAGTAGATGAGTATTTGGGTTTATTGAATAAACCACATATATCTGACCCTCTGCTCAGGATGCCTGAAGGGCAAGGTTAACAGCACAGAAGCTGAGCAGAAAAGAACTGCCCTGAGGGACCGGTGCGACTGGTATTCATGCCTATCCTGCCAGGGGCAAGTGAAGGGGAAGAGAGCTGGCCATCTCTGCTGTGCAAGCAGGATGCACATTGAGTATCCTTGCCTGGAGAACTATCCATAGGGGCAGGGCGTTACTACATCTCCAAGAAAGGCACACATGCAACGCAGGCTGTCTGCAGCAACAAACTTCTCTCGGCTGTATGCAGGTGATGGAGGGCAGTACAGCTGAGGTGGAGGCTCAGTGCGTTATCAGACGTCGCCCACAACATGTTTTTTAAATTTGTATTTAGATGTGTTTCCTATTAACAAGTTGATGAATTTTTAAGAATGCTAAACAGGAGACTACCAACAATATCTGCGCTGTAACTACATCAAATTGGAAACTAAAATGAAACAGATTTGGTAGAAACTGAAGAGTTTTACGAATTCATTTGTATACACACAAGCTAGACTTTAAAAAAAAAAAACATTAAATTTATGTTTCTTTACAAGTTTTCATTAATAAAGTTTGTTACATAAACATGAATTAATTTTTAGATATGGCAGGAATAGCCCACCAGGGTTCTGATTAATCATAAAAATTATACAGTCTACTTTTTATAATTGAATGAATTTTTATTTAAATATGAATTACAGTATTACAGAATTGTGAATAAACTTGATGTTTTTTTTTTTGGGTAGGCTGAAAGTTTTGCTTAATGGATGGGGCAATAAGTTCATCAAGTTCACTTAACTATTGGCAATGTCACTCTTATTGCAGAAAGTTTAAACAGAAAATCGTTAGTTTGTGTGATGGTGATATTATGGAAGCAGATACAGCACATGTGAGTGTGGTAGTTGTGTGTGTTTGTTATAGCGTTAGCGCACATCACAGCATATTACTGTGGGATTTGCTGTCTCGTGTGCTGGTTGTGCTTTTATTTTTGCTGTTAACAAAGTTCGGTCCTCAGCACTGTATGTAATGTTAAATATATTTCTTGTCAGTACAGATAATATTAATTTTTTCTGGTACCAAAACAATTTAATATCTACCGTGAAGGAGTCTGATTTTTTTTTTGTATTAATTTTATTAAATGGCCATTTAAAATTTTTAATTATTCTTAAATGTAGGTCAGTTTTAAATTCGAGCACAATGTTGTTAATAAATGCATTTTAGTGTTCATTTTTTTGTCACTTTTATATTAGCTAAATTAATTGTCAAATATGCATCGTAAATACTGCATCTTTAGTTTAAAGTACAATATCAATTAATGATATTTGTTCTTTATAAGACTTCAAAACATTTAAAATGTAAATTATAAAGGTCTTAAAAAATGATTTCTTCTTGATTTTTTATGTTAGCATCAATGTTACAGTAGATAAGTTTTTCTATCTGCTAACATGAAGGAAAAGAATTAATTCTGTAAGAACCGTACAAAATAAAAAGCAGTTGTTTGGTTTGTCAGTCATCTTGAGCAGCATTCAACTGTTTGCAAGGTCTGTGCAGGGCGCACTCCTTTCCATCTACCGTGTTTTTGACCCTCCACTACCGTTTCTTATTTCACACTGTTAACTATTCAACTGCCCTTGTTCAGGGGTGCGGCATCATCTAGGTCTCTGAGGGGAAGAGGGAGGGGTCGAGATAGACACAGCCACCCTCTGCCTTACTTTCATGTGGAGAAATTTCATTTTTGTTTTCCCCCTACATTATCATCATATAAATTCAGTATTGGGAAAACCTTCTATCATCATTCTGCCCATGATGTGTATAAAGATGTTCTGTAAATATTACATTCCGGACACTGGCACGTGATTAGTATAAAATACATTTGTTGTTAATTTTTTTTAACAATTATAGTTTTTTTATAGTGAACATAAAATCAAGAACAATGGCATTAAGTAGTAGGTGGAGTCCTTCCTGAAATGTGAGATCACTAGATAATTTGATGAAGTTTCTGTTACTGTATAAGGCTTGCTATGAATAGTTACTCCAGTGTCAGCTCAAAGGATGTAGAAAACAATTTATTCGTTTCTTGTAAACTGGCGGAAAATATTTTCAGTGTAATAGTCACTGGAAATTGAAGTTTCTTTAAGATAATTGTTTTAATATTTCAAATCTTGGCCCTTCTTCCTGGCATTGCTGTTTTTTCATCCGTCTCTTCTCTACATTCCTTTTGGTCTTGTGTCCTTCTCTAGTCTCACCATCTGGCAATACCACTGTAGTCTTCACTGCTCTACTCTGTCTCGCATGGGCTCCTCTTTTAGTATTTTCCACAAATTGTCCATTCGTGTCAATTCCATTCTACTTTGCAGCATCTTTACCTCATACGCCTGCCTGCGTTCTGCTTATAATTTTTGTCTTCATTGTTTAGGTAGGTTTTTTATGCTTTTATAGAATACTGTTGCTTGCCTTCCCCTTTCTCTTTTCTCTCTCTTGTTTCCTTCGCTGTCCTCAACTACACTTCTGCGATACTTAAAATATGTATTTTACCCTTATCACTGTATTTCCTCTCAATGTGGATCAACACCAGAATTGCATTTCATGCAAGCCAGATGCACTGGTAATTCAAGTCCTTGGTCATAAGAATGATTCTGTTATATTTGTGTAGCATGATATTGGTGTTTACTGTTTATAAATCCTTTAAAGCATATACNTCATAAGAATGATTCTGTTATATTTGTGTAGCATGATATTGGTGTTTACTGTTTATAAATCCTTTAAAGCATATACCTGTATACTGGACTGTGTGTTAGCTGGGTGAGATGTGGGAAGCAGCATGGAGTGTTACTGTAGTTTATTGATATAGATGTTGACTTGTTCAGATTGTTTGCTACCCTATTTAGCCTTTGTGACAGTATATACATACCTGTCATTTTATTGTCCAAGGTTACTGGTTTTTAATTACAATGTTATTAGAAAATAAATTACAGTTCCTTTAAGTTCTGCACTTTGTTTAAAACCAGTATTGCACTGCCGTTTATCATTCCCATTGGTATGTTGCACTTTATATGTTGTATCAAATGAATTTACTCCTGTGTTAGAAAAACTGTAAGTGCATTTTCTTGCAGTGTATCACTTTGGTAGACCTTAGTTGTAACAGAATGCTACTATTTTTTAGAAAAATTGTATTTTATTTGTTTTTTGTTATTTTGTAATGCATTTACACTATCAACTCTGCTCACATCACGTCGTGTGTTCTTTATTCCCTATTCACACCAATTTAATTAAATTTAAATATTTTGCCTGTCTGTGGGTTATGAACTCGTATATACTAACTTGGTGTGTCTAATCATACCTCTGATTATAACCATTCTTTGGCTCATTTTTTTTAACCCCTTATTTACTACAGTGAATTTCTCCATTTTTTTTGTTACCTGTGCTCTTTGTGAATATATTATGACATAGTCTGTGGGAAGCATTGATAGTGCGTTCAGTGGCATTGGTGGACAGTAGTTTTGTATTGTTCTTAGNTTATGACATAGTCTGTGGGAAGCATTGATAGTGCGTTCAGTGGCATTGGTGGACAGTAGTTTTGTATTGTTCTTAGACCTAGCTAGCTGATACAGTATTTTCCTCGTACTAGATCTGAATGACACTATGCTTCAGGTCATCAGTCTCTGGTTCCTGGATTCTGCTCGGATGGCGAGTACTGTGCTATGTTTGTGAGCCATGGATCTGGTGTGTTGTCCAGTGTTCTGCATTTGGTGTCTACTGGTTGCTTTTGGTGTTGTCACTCCCTCTAGGTGACTGGGAGCAGTAGTGGAGTAACCTCCTGCTGTAACAGGTGCAGTAATCACCAGAGGCACCTCCTCCTATTAGCGGTCGTACAAATNGTAGTGGAGTAACCTCCTGCTGTAACAGGTGCAGTAATCACCAGAGGCACCTCCTCCTATTAGCGGTCGTACAAATGGAAATAGTCCAGTTGCCAGTGGAGTGCGTTTTCTTGATTCCTGTCGTACCCTTGTGGTGGTGTCACATTCTTCTTAAGCCATACCGTAGTGAAAGTCAACAGGACGTGGAGTTGTTCCTGAAAGATGTGATGAATGTCTGCAAAGTTCAGTGTTGGAACAGTATGAAATTAATGATGTACAGTAGAACCCCGATTTAGCAAAGTGCCACAGTTCCTGGTAATCTTTTCTCTATTCCGCTGTTTCGTTAAATTCAAATTTACTTGTTTTAACACCTCATCACCAACAAATTGTTATAAACACATGTTTTTTTTTTCATGTTTAGACAGTGTTTTGTCATTGATGGTGCAAAATAACACTTTCATTTAAATTAAATACATNTGTTTTTTTTTTCATGTTTAGACAGTGTTTTGTCATTGATGGTGCAAAATAACACTTTCATTTAAATTAAATACACAAGTAATTTACTAGGTAGATGTTCTGCAAATGAAGTGGAACCCCTCTAGACCATAAACAATCTGTAGTTAACAAATATTAAGTTTAAACATGGTGCGCCGCTTGACTTTTAACAAGTCCAAAATCCATTTCTGAAAGCCTTTTTGTACAAAAGTTAAGCGATTTATTAATGAAATTTTAATTTATTTAAATAGGAAGAAGTCTTCTGAATAAAAATGTATTATAACAAAATAATAAACGACCTCTCGTTAACGAGGAAAAAGTTCAAACATTGTGCATCGCTTACCTTATAACGAGTGCAAAATCCATCTCCGAAAGCCTTTATATACAAAAATTAAATTATTTATTAATGAAACACAAATTTATTTCAATAAGCAGAAGTATTTAATAGAAATATACATCCCACCAGCCCATGGACCTCTTACCGCAACAAAAATGTAAACATTGTGACCCTGTGCTATGGAAATACTTTTTACCAGCATACATTTTTAGCCAGTGCGAAGGCCAACTTTCTCACTAAAATGAAATAAATAAACAAACAATTGTTTGTATGCTGCACCACAACCATGCCTTCATTTATCCAACACACTGACGGCCCATAGCGGCACACGTTAAGTCAGCCGTCATGCATGCGCACAGCTGGTGCGGAGGGCGTGACCTACCCTCCAAGGGCACCTGTGACACGTGCGACGGAGAAGCAAGGCAGGTTGCAACAGAAACTGGCACTGCTGGCACGCCATTATTACTGACGTAATGTCTTGCATACAAAGTTGAAGCCAAAAAACGNTGTTTTTTTTTTCATGTTTAGACAGTGTTTTGTCATTGATGGTGCAAAATAACACTTTCATTTAAATTAAATACATAAGTAATTTACTAGGTAGATGTTCTGCAAATGAAGTGGTACCCCTCTAGACCATAAACAATCTGTAGTTAACAAATATTAAGTTTAAACATGGTGCGCCGCTTGACTTTTAACAAGTCCAAAATCCATTTCTGAAAGCCTTTTTGTACAAAAGTTAAGCGATTTATTAATGAAATTTTAATTTATTTAAATAGGAAGAAGTCTTCTGAATAAAAATATATTATAACAAAATAATAAACGACCTCTCGTTAACGAGGAAAAAGTTCAAACATTGTGCATCGCTTACCTTATAACGAGTGCAAAATCCATCTCCGAAAGCCTTTTTATACAAAAATTAAATTATTTATTAATGAAACACAAATTTATTTCAATAAGCAGAAGTATTTAATAGAAATATACATCCCACCAGCCCATGGACCTCTTACCGCAACAAAAATGTAAACATTGCGACCCTGTGCTATGGAAATACTTTTTACCAGCATACATTTTTAGCCAGTGCGAAGGCCAACTTTCTCACTAAAATGAAATAAATAAACAAACAATTGTTTGTATGCTGCACCACAATCATGCCTTCATTTATCCAACACACTGACGGCCCATAGCGGCACACGTTAAGTCAGCCGTCATGCATGCGCACAGCTGGTGCGGAGGGCGTGACCTACCCTCCAAGGGCACCTGTGACACGTGCGACGGAGAAGCAAGGCAGGTTACAACAGAAACTGGCACTGCTGGCACGCCATTATTACTGACGTAATGTCTTGCATACAAAGTTGAAGCCAAAAAACGNCAACAGAAACTGGCACTGCTGGCACGCCATTATTACTGACGTAATGTCTTGCATACAAAGTTGAAGCCAAAAAACGTAAAGAAGTCGCCAACAAAATGCACAAAATCAAAATCCGAAACCATAAATAAAATGGTATTCCAATAAAAAATAGCGTAAGCAGGTAGTAATCAGGCAATGCAATCAATTCCAATTGCAATCCTTAATCAAAATCCAAGAAGAAAAGCCAACAATCAAAGTTATAACAGCACTATTGAAAAACATATCCCGAAGCTAAACACCGTACACAAAGCCTAAGGAACATGGCTTGGTCAGTGGTCGCAAGATAAAAGGTGCTCATGGGAAAGAAAGGGAAGATCTGTAACCCGCACTGTTATTGACTACCGCTGTTGCTATGTGCGCTTGGTTGGATGGTAGCTAGGTGCTCAGGGATGGGATGGCTGTGACGGGAAGGGTGGGGAGGGGTGAAGAGCAAAGGAGCCCTTCGTGACGTGATGTCACTCGCTAGGCACATGTGCGCTCAACTCAAATCATTGTCGCCTTTGGTTCAAAATAATTTTAACTTTTTTTATTTTGTGTGTGGGTTTTGGTGGATGGTTTAAGGGTACCTACTGAGAAATACGTACATATTATTGCCGTTGGCCAGTGAATTGTTTTTTTTATTATGTTTTCATTGCAATTTATTCCATTTTAGCAAGGATTTTTTATTAGTTTCTTAAATTTTTGGAATTTTGACTGTATGTGCGGGCAAAAGTAAGGATGTGCCATTGTGGTATAGTCATTGAAAGATGAGTGGCAGAGTAAGTTACCAAGTCAATGGACAGGTATCATGAGGCAGAAATTACAAGTTGACTTGTCTTGTTGGCACAAGTGCAGGTTAACACAGTATGCCCCACAGGTTGTGAAGCCTCCAAGAAAAGGGTTGCTGAGGTGATTCCCGTTAGCCAGGAAAGTAAAGGGGTTGTCTGGTTGTGGAGGGTTGTCTNCCCCACAGGTTGTGAAGCCTCCAAGAAAAGGGTTGCTGAGGTGATTCCCGTTAGCCAGGAAAGTAAAGGGGTTGTCTGGTTGTGGAGGGTTGTCTTGAGGTACCACCAAGAACAGGATGCTTCTTATTAGCACACTACTTGTCTCGTATGTCTGTTCGCCTGACACCAGAGGGAGTGTGTAAGGGAAGATTGTAGTCACACGTCCTTCCCCTCGTGGACTAGGTGATTGTTCGCATGTGCTTAATGCATTAAATAAATATTGTTTTGTGTGCACTTGCCCACTCCTTGCTGCTACCGTAACACTCTGGATGGCATCGTTTCCCATTTTGATTTAGACATTCAAGGCATTCTAGAGTGGAAGTGTGTGTGTATTGCGTCGAGGGTCTCCTAGGCGATGGGTGAAGAGGCAAGTGCTCCTTTCCATCGTTGCTGGGGATGGGCTTGTGTTAGGTGATGGCAGGGTGTCAGACTATCAAGTTGTGTCACGTGCATACCTTGATTGTTTACGTCTCCGATCCCTCCCTCCCCTCCCCCTTCTTCCCCCTTTCCAGCACTTGCCTATACATAGCAGGGTTGGGTTGGATGCCTGGCTGGAGTGCTGCAACTCAAAACCAGCAGTTCGCCGTGTGATGTGCCGCCATGTGCTGGTTCAAGCCTTGTCCTCCTGTCATACCAGTCGCCAACATGACGCAGCTTGCTTCCTTGAGCTACCAGGCCCCAACAGCATAATATTGCATTTAGCATTATTTCAGTTTTTTTTTCTTCTATATATACTGTTCAGGGTTCACGGTTCAGCACTTTTAAAACAAACCTTTGAAAAAAAAAAATTACTGTTCAAAATTACATATGCAGGATGATTCTTAATTAGACTGACAGAATTCGAAAGGTGATTCTTCATGGCAAAATAAAAAGAAATCATATGGGACACTTTTATACCTAAACTGAATATTAAAGGAGGTATGAGCCCTTAAAAAGCGAGATTTTAAACAGTATCTTTGCAAAATATTGATATCAAAGTAAATTGAAATTACAACTCTCCGAACATTATGTTATGTTATTGGGATCTTCAACGTAAGAGCTAACCCTCGTATCGCATACAACTTTCTTACCATCAGGAATTATGAACATTTTATGCTTGTTTATTGAGAAGTATGACCTAATTAACAGAAATTGCCCTCTTGTTACAACTGCCTAAGACACACCACTTTCGTTAAAAACTTTGTCTTCACGTGCTTGGCATTGCATCGCTGTGAAAGTAGTTTGTGTGCGTTTTTAAGNCCACTTTCGTTAAAAACTTTGTCTTCACGTGCTTGGCATTGCATCGCTGTGAAAGTAGTTTGTGTGCGTTTTTAACGAATTGGACCTAGGCAGTTGTAAAAAGAGGGCCAATCTGTACCTTTGTGGCTACTATAGTTAGTGTTTCTTGTTTGTTACACATCAGAGTATGAAATTGCTTTTTATTTACACTCTTATATTCTTAACAGTTCCATGGTTTTACTTGGGTGCTGCATTAATAAAGTGATTAGGCCCATCGCAACATTAATTTTTCATAGTAAAGTAGACCCTAAGCAGGGCTTTCAGGAGTTCTCAATTGATAGTGAACAGTCTACGTCATCATTTCTAATTATTAGCAAAATACATGACCTTCAATGTTCAATACCAGCTTCGATACATACTTTCTGTGGCTATTCCCTACTAGACTCACGTGACTCGTCTATCCTTGAGTCACTGAGTTAGCAGGAGTTTCCTCTTCAAGTTACATTATTGACCTTGCCTTCTAACCCTCACTGCCATTCCTTGCCTCACTTCTTCCTTCATATGTCCCTTACTTAGCATTAGAAATGTTATTGACCTTCTGGTCACTAACTTGAAACAGAATTAAGTGTAAATTATTTGTACGTGAGCATCACAAATGTTTGGTCTGGCTATACCGTAATGTGTAGGGCTTACAAACAATTTTTTCCTGTCTTGCCAGAAGTGGTGAATCTGTGTTGATGTTATCCACATGAAATGTGCCATTCCAGCCTTCTGCTGCATGTTCTGCTGTACTTCGTAATTATCATTCTGTCGTTGACTTGGGTGTTGCAGTTTCTCAGACTATTCTCGTCGTGGTTTTTTTCGCTGCTTGTAGTTTGATGCTTTTTTCCAACATATTTGACTTGTCAAAATTGCTAATATTGTAAGCATTTTCTTTTTTCTTCTTTAGCTGTCAAACAAACTTTTTTTTTGTTGTTGTTGTTGTTGTTGTTGTTGTTGTATATCATGACTAAAGTATTATCATCCTAATGTGGTGGTAATATTCATCAAAGAAAAATNCCAAACAAACTTTTTTTGTTGTTGTTGTTGTTGTATATCATGACTAAAGTATTATCATCCTAATGTGGTGGTAATATTCATCAAAGAAAAATATAGCTCTTTAATTTCCGCGTCAGTTTTACCAAAAAAATACATACGTTCTTACGGAATTACATTAGAGTACTACTGTATCAGTGAAATCACAACGCAATTCCATTTTAAGTAGAGCACTAGAGCAGTGGTTTGTAGTAATGAAATGAGCAAGTGCAGTGGAACGGAGCGCCTCGGGTGTCGCTGGACAAATGTGAGTGCAGACAGGCCATGTCAGACTCAGACTCCCGAGCGGTAGCTGCAGTGATGTGTGATGGTTGTACGGTGTCACAGCCAGTGTCTTAGAGTGCTTGAGTGTTTGTTTTGTGTTTGTGGCTTGATTGCAGCTAGCGTGCGTGTGACCGTGCATGTGCCCGTGGGAAGAGGGGGGAGAGGGGGTGCGCACCTGCCCACGGCCACCCATTAGCCACAATACTACCACTACTACCATATCCTGCTACCTGTATGTACTTTGTACTACCACTTACCATACTTCTCTCTCTGCTCTACACGGTTAGACCACTACTCTCACATACAACACTTACCAATTATAGTTTTCTCTATGTTGTTACTTTTTTTTTTTTTTTTGCTTTTTCCCATTTTTTTAACAATTTTTTGTAGTAGTATATTTGCAAGCACTGGCAGATTTTTTTTTTTTTTGCTGTTGAGCCGAATGTTTTGGCTTTTTATGTGCGAGGTATTTTATTGATAGTTTTTTGTTGCATATTTGTATTCAAGAAATTTTAAACAATACAGTACTTTAATTTAATTAATTTTTAGTGAAGAACAGTGAGATAGTAAATTTTTCACTTTTGATTCTTTGTTTAACAAAATTAATTCTCTGTAGTACATAGCAAAGTACTGTCATTAATTATATTTTTTTTACAATAAAATTTTTTTACATTAAGTAAAATTTAAGTTAATTTACAGTCAGTTTTGTTTTATTGTTTTAAATGTGTAATGTATAAATATGTATTGAATGTAGGTTGTGATAGTGGAACGCCAAACAACGATGCAGCAAGCGAACCTGACGACTCAACGATCACCAGTCCATATTACTACACTCCCAGTTCCAGCGTATCTCGCTATCTCCCGAGGCAGTACTCGGACATGCCTAGTCGTGAAGACTACATCTCGTCCGTGCTGAGGTCACTCGAGTGCGGTGACAAGACGCCATCCAGAAGGCTGAGCAGAACTCTGTCGACGAGGGCGTACTCTGATGGCAGGCCACAGAGTGCGCTGGGGACCAAGAACTACCTTCCACTGACGCGGCGGTCCCTTAGCCTGCTGGAGTCTGCGGAGGGTAGCCGTGCATCACACAGGCGTCTCTCCTCTTCAGCTTCAGACAAATACAACTACAATTACCGTCCTCTGAAGTCTTCTAGTTTCCTAGCAGACAGGTCGTACAAGGGAAGTTCTGCATCTGACTGCGGGGATTACGTTGGCCGTAGCATGGTGGACACGCTAGGAGGAAATATATTGCCACCTCTACCATACACTATTTCTTCTCACAGGAGAAGGGATTCTAAAAGAAACTACAACCACCCATTTTCATCTGAGAATGAATGTAGTGGTGAGAAGGAAGAAGTAACACCTACAAATACTGACATCAAACTTAATAATTTGTTGGCAGGCGAATTATCGCAACCTGCGGAAAATATAACCTCGAAAGAAAGTAGTTTTGCTAAACATGTTTCTTCTGTACCTTCCAGTCGTTTGACAGGTGGTGTTACTTTAGATTCAAGTCATCAAAACATTTTGAATACTGTAGAAAATAATACTTTGCCTGCTTCAAAATATAAAACAAATGATGACTCAAAAAATTGTGAAGTGTATTCAACAGATCAGGGTAAAAAAGTTACTAGCTCTGGTGCTTCAAAAGTAAAATCATTATCTGCCGCTGGTAGTAGAGGTGACAACCATGAAAACAAACATCGCAGTCAGATTCCTTCGTTATTGCGTTTCAGGTCACTTTCAGTAAGTCGTGAGTTAGATCCATCAAAATCACAAAAAGACTCTGTTTCTGTGGGTGTTTCTGCAACGCCAGAAAAATCTATTCTCAGCAAATTTTTTCGGCACGGTTCTGAGGACAGAATTAGCGGTGTTGTTTCAGGCAGTGAGGAGAGGGATAAAAGGAAATCAGGAAACAGTACTCGTCGTATTTCAAGATTCTTACGCCCTGATTTCTTTGACACACCTCGAGAAGAGAGTGTGTATGCAAAGCAGAAAGAAGCAAAGAAGTCGGCAGAAGCAGAAGAGAGAGCCTTAGCAAGAAAGAAGAAATTGACAGAGAAGCTTGATGCAGTCAAGAAAGTTAGTGATTCAAACAAAGCCATTGATAGTGACATAACAGCAAAAAAAGTCAGTTCTTCAAAACGGTTGTTGAACTGCAAAAAAAGTGAAAATTGTGGAAAGGATATTGGTGTTAAGGAAGAAAAGAAAACAAATTTAAGGAAGGTTGATGTAAAAGAAGACAAAATTGAGAAGAAAGATACTAGTGTCAATAACGTAAGTAGGAAAGGAGATAAAGTGAAAAGTGAAACTTTTGTAAAGCAAGCTGGTAAAAACAGTTTTTTGCATTCGTTGGAAAAGAGGCTTGAGAAGTTTTGTTCATCAGGTGATGGAGCAATGCCAGCTAGTGTTAAGAACAGCAGAGTGGATAAAGCAATCAGATCCCTGCGAGAGAGCAGCGTAGCTCCTCCTAGTTCAGCAACATCCATTACAGAGTCCAATCTCTTGAAGCGAGCTGTTTCGGCTGATGATTGCAGCAGTTTAGTTCCCAATATGCCCACCGGGAGCAGTACTAGTAAAGTGAACTCTGTATTGGGGCTGTTCCGCAAACTTGAAGGTACGACACCACAAAACCAGTCGCTTAAGCTACGACCAAATCGCCCAACATCCATGATTGTAGACCAGGTGAAACGCAGTCAGGCGGCGTACACTGGCTCCCACAGCGATAGTGTTCTTTTGTCACAGCTACCAGTAAAATCGGAGGATAAAGTTGAAGTAAAAATGAACCGTACAGACACCAAAGATGTTCCGGATACCTGCATGCCTGTTGTTGAGAGTGCAAAAGCTGGGAAGACCATCAGCGTAATACATAAACCAATTGGCAAAAGCAAGGTCATCAAGGATGAACAAGATGTCGCTTCCAGTGTTTTGTTGAACAAAATTGAATCTCAAGTTGTGGGGACAGAAAAAGATACTCAGCTAGTTAGAAAAGAGCCTGTGCGATCTACAAATTTAAAATCAATTCCACGACCAACAAGTCTGAAAGGTTTGAAAGATACAGTAGTTGAGACTGGTTCGTCAGAGTTTAACAATTTGGCTAGCGAGAAGGTTGCGGGACATCCAAAGCGGCACGTTCCCGAAGTCAACATCAAGCTGTCGGGTGGGAGGCCAGGCACTGGCCTACTGACAGACACTGCCACAGTAGGCAGTGTTGTGTCGGAGACTGCGCAGCAGTTTGATGACCGGAGCAAGTGTCTGGAGTTGCCTTTCCCAGCAGATGATGCTCCTTCCTTGGTGTCTCCAGGTGACGAGTCTAGCAGTCATAGTTTTGATTCGTGGTCCGGTTCCTTGGATTTGGAAGGTCGAGAGAACCTGTCATCCCCAATCCCACCTTATCCAATGAGCGAAGGAATAGAAGAAAGCGTAAGTGATCGTATAAGAAGGAAAAGCTTCTACTCGCGGTTTAATAACACCAACAGCAGAAGCAGAAAATCTTCTGTGCCAGTGTTGTCGCCTTCATATTCGTCCAGTTTACATGATTCATCAAACCTTTCGCACTCCAGGAAGACGCCCGTCAAACAGAGCAGCTCTCGCACAGGCAGTTCCCGCAGTCAGTCCCTGTATGCAGAAGATAATTTGCCATCATATGGCAGGAAGTCTCCCATACACAATTGGGGATACTACAATCAGTACAGCAACGATATCATGAACAATGTAGGGTCAGTGGATGTGAACGAAAACTTGCAGAATGGCTTTCCTGTGGATAGAGGAGACGAGTGCAACAACAGAGATTACGGTAGAGTTTCCCACTTGGATAGCTACTATGTGGGGGATTATTCCCCCTACACATGTAGAAGTACAGAGAGACGACTCTCCAGGCCAACAGATTTCATAAAGGACGTGCGACGGAGCTCCAGCTTATTGCCAGGACTGTACAGCTCTCTGCGTGCGCCGTCGTCTGTCTCTGGCCACGTAAAAAGCACTGCGAGGTACGGACTGCCGGAAGGGGAGGTCTACCACCATGGGAAAAACACCAGGTAATAATGCAGTGTAGCATTTAGTAGTTGTCTAGTACAATAAATTTAAACTTCTTTAAAGTTCTGCATGGTGTCATCCTGTTTTAGGCCATTTATGGTAAAATGAGCACTTTTGAAAGCTCGGCCTAATATCTACTTGTGTGCACATTGAGTACTTTTCTATTGCAGCTGACTCTCGATGTACCGAAAACACATGTATCAATAAACCGTATCCACCTTTAATTTTTTTTGGTCCCGGCAAAATTCCTATATAAATAATGTTACCCGATTTTATCGTTTATCAAATATTGCAGCAATTAAAATATCTTTCGGTCCCATCACTTAAGATTTCCTGCAATCATAGTTTTAAGCTGATTGTTTATGCAAATGTCCAATGACTGGGTGTGAAATACGTTGTCATTATTGCGGCGTAATGCCATCCAATTCAACTGGTGGAGTCGGCATGTACCCTCCCCTTACATTAGCGTGGCGTCCTTGTATTCTCTCTCCAGTCCCTGTCTCAACTGGGCACCTTTCTTCCTCCCCTTACATGCCGGCGAGAGAGGAAGCTGTTTTATAGTGGTAAAAAGAAACTGCATCCCCCCCCCCTTAACCTCGACCAATCAGTAAAGTAAAGGAAGCGCTAAATAATACTTATCGAGTGATCTCAGTTGAACGATGCACGGGCATCCTGTCAAACGCACAGAGTGGTCGAGTGCTCTGCCGGCTCTGACCTCAAACAGGTCATGGCAATCAGGAGTATGCTATGGTAATCCGATTGTAGAAATTTTACCAAGATTATCCATAGCTCCAAATAGTTGAAAATGTATTTGCCTGAAAATGTTAGGCAATATATTTGAACAGTGCCTTATTTTTTTGCATAGGTGTTTCCTTTTGTTTTTAAAGGTAATTTTTTCCCCATAAAGGTGGTATTTAATCGTATCCGACATAAAATCACCATGACCGTTAAACCAAATATTAATTTAACTCGATAGGCAGCATTTTCCAAATTAATTGATATGCCCAGGAGCTAATACTTGACTTCCCCTTGTCATCAGAAATTGTTTGAAGACCGAGAAACTTGTATTAACAAGCGTAAAGTTCACTTTCAGTAGCTTCTGGCGGGGAGATTGGAGGATTTATATTAATTTATTTCAATAGACACAAGTCTTATGAATAAATTGGTATCATCCAGGAAGAGCCTGCTTGACTCTTTTTGCTGTCAGATAATGCGTAAGCACTGAGCCCAAGTGCAGCGTAACTCGCAACAACCATAAATTTACAGGAACAACAGAGGATATGGTTTTACATAATTAATTATTAAAGACAATATATAAATTTTTATCTCCTTATTTAGTCACCTCTATCTCAAAATCACACTTTCATTTAGTGAAATATTACTGTACCTGAACTGCACATTTGCCACGCGAGCATGGTGTTGCTAACGTAAGTGTAGATTCATTATATATGCGGCCTGGATTGCGTAAGCTTCAGCTGCCCTTGGTGATATACAGCATAGCTCGTTTCCTCGTCTTACGTGACTGGCGGGGAGGTATCTAGTTGCCTAGCAACTGGCGTGGCATCCATGCGCCCACCCTCTGTGTACCAACTACTTTGGTAGGGGAGGGGTAGATTGCTTCACTCCTCCCGCCCCTGAGAGGCCCCCTCCTCCATCTCGCCCGCCCGCAGTGAACACACTGGTCCGTCGGTAACCCCTCCGTGGTCTCAGCTGATCGAGTGCATGCGCGACATTCAAAATTAAATGTCACATTTTATTTTTCAGAGGGTTTGAAAGTTTGGTGATGGCTTGCACTCTGTGTCAGATTACAGTCAATCATATTCAGTATTTTGTGATGTTATATTCTGAATCTAAACAAGTTGAGTTGAAATGTTTTTTAGTGTACTAATATAGTAATATTTTTTTTAATAATTCCCCATTTTTATTGTGTTTGCTAGTTAAACTTTATTCACAGATAATGTACAGCTCCCATTATACTCAACATGAAATTGAATAAGGTTAGAAGTTGTATTTTATTGATGTACATGTCAAACCCTCATCTACTGAAATTATGGATGTGTGGAAATTTTGTGACAGTCCCCTGAAAAACGGTACGTAAGGAGTCCACTGTACGCGTAAAATAACATTACCGTGACCTTGACTTAGTCGTGCATCGATCAAGTGATTTTGTGAAATTATTAGAAAAAAAAATATATATATATATATATATATATATATATATATATATATTATATTTGGCCACTTTATAGCGTTGGTTTTGTGATTTTCGATTATTCTAATTTTCTCGANCTGTATTCACAAATGTTTATTTAACACTTTTAATTCAACATTAGGACATGAAACTAAGTTCCCTCCCTTGTTATTATCCTTACTGGGAACATGCGAGTCAGTGTGCATGTTCAGATATCTGCAGGTAGAGGATATTCACAGGAAAGTGAACATTTTTGAATGCCCTCTCATCTGGAATAACAGTCAATCAATATATTTTATTTTAGCCTTAGACGTTGATTTATTACTTTCATGGCAATATTTATTTTAAAAGGTGGTTAATGGATAGTAAATGGCGGAAAGGAATAATTGACTGGTGTCTCAAAAGTGCTCACTTTACCGTGAACAGCCTAGACAATTACATTTTTCAAAGGTCGAATTCAAAAGTGCTCAATTAACAGTGAACAACTTTTGCGAAAATTTACTTCCATGTCGCAGACACACTTCAGATGTGTAAGTTTGCATGCAAAGGAAGACATATACACCATGTTTTCCTTTGTCGGAGCAATTGCTAATGCAATATGTTTCTGTAGTATGTTGCCAGATGTCAGCATTTTGTACAGAATGTTTCGTACACTGTAAAATCAATTTTAAATGTGCTTAAATTTTATGTAATTTCATACATTACCCACAAAATTATAATTCATAAAATTTTTGTGGTTGTGTACATACACAAGCAAAATTAAGATAATTAGTTAGCATTAACAGCTGGTAATTTTTAAAATGAATTCTTTTCAAATGTGAATTAGTTGTAAGCTGACCTGTGTGACAAATGTTGATATGTATGCGCCAACAAAAATCAGCGTAAGTTGTATGTATGTATGATTTGCGAAGAATTTAATTTTTCCAGAAGATTACAGTAAAAATGTAGGGTTTGTGTTATTTTTTAACGAGTACTATATTCTGGTTAAATGTGGCGCGTCCCACCACTGTTACCATTTCACATTATGTTGGCAGATATAATTCTCAGAGTGCAGCCGAACCTCCCTCGAACAGTGGCCCCGAAGAGATGCCGGCCAACTGCGGTGCCCCGGAACAAGTGGAACCGTCGAGCGACTAGCCTGGGGTAGCGTTGTTTCTTCTCGGACACTGCACCAAAGTGGCTCTGACCCGACATTTAGTGCCAAAAGAAAGTCTGCGACCGTCTCGAGACTCGTGGGTGCTACTGTGTAGTGTTTTGTCGGTGTTCCACGCCACAGCTGGACATGATTGTTTCACACGTACACTGTAGTGTTGGATCACAGCGACCTAGTTCGTTTATGAATTTTTCATCTCTCTTTTGTTTTGGGAAGAGGGGTGGGGAATGGCATTTGTCTGTGTTGAAGAGACTGCGAATGTAGTAACTTGCTTGTTTTTTTCAATTGACAGCATGGGAGAGAGTGAACTGCGAAGTGAAAGTGTGGCGATGCACGCAGCAGGAAGGTTGGACTGTTGCCGGTGTAGTTGTAGTTCCATTTGGTGGGGGAGGCTGTACTTACGTTCTCCCAGTCAGTCACGCACTTTGTGCCCTTACAGCATCCAGTTAGTCCTTCCTGAAATTATGTTGAAAATGACTGTTATTCTGTGCGTGGTCCGACCTCAATTTTATGGTAATGATATTGAAATGGAATATATGATCTTCCTGATTTATTTATTTTTGCACTATTTAATAAAAAAGGCTGTGCCAAATCTTTTAAAATAGATTCCAGAGTAAATTCTGGATTCATAACATAAATTTATCAGTTTTTATTTTTATGAAATCCTTAACGGTTCTTTTGTTATTATTAAGCATCGATAAGCTCACAAAAATATTGACATAGATGCAAATTTTTTCCTATCATTGTACCTAATGTAAAATATTGTTGAGGTTATGCTGAAAATGTAAAATTTTAAAAAAGAAAAAAAAAGTTGGTACATTATCTGATGTTTAAAAATTGTGACTGCTATGCATAAAAATAGGAAATACACAAAATATATTAGCACACATCAGTCCTCTTGTACGTGTATCTACTTGTGGTGTACTGATGTTCCTAAAGTTGCACTCGTGTAAACACTCAGTTAGGGAAGTTTTGAGATTGTAACAACTATGTACTGTTACAGTGGTGCCATTTGTAGTTTATAAACCTAACTTGTGATGGTGGTCTTGATCATCGATAACTATATTGTGACCATCAGGGTTGCAGCATAGTCCTAATTTTGTATTCGCTTGTTACAAACTGTTGCCATACATATGAAGTGCATGTGAAGAGGAGAAATCCTGCTTGACTGTGTTGTTGAATAGTAAATACCACTCTTTTTGGAACCTGGTCATGTTTCTTGTTGCATATTAGTCATGTTTGTTGAGTTTTCAATGCTCCAGAGTCTAATAAAATATTGTATATGTTCCTCTGTTACTATTGTTAGCATAATTAGTATTTCGCATAAAGTAGTCGTACGATAGGGTCGTTACTGTTAAACAAGTTTTGCTGACTGCATTGTGCTGTTTTGGCTTAATGCTTTCAACTTTTGTTAGCGTTTATAACTATCGTGTTTAAATCAGTGATCATGTGTTTTTTTTTCTCTCTAGTATGACTGATTTTTCACCCACAAAATTGTTTATTTGACAATTTTCAATCATGTTTTGTGCATTATTTGTTTTGTACAAGGTTTCGTCTGTTTTGTTATTGTGTGTCGTACATAAAAGAGTTTTTAACGACTGCAGAGTATTTAGAGTTTGTGTATTTATTGTGTCTGACCCTTATTATAGCGACACACATCCCGACTCAGAGTAGTGTAGTCGAGGTGTGGCAAGGGAGTATGGGCTACTGCTCCACGTGTGATAACTGGTTCAAGTCACAGCAAGTCTGTTCTCGCCTCTGTTAACACTCAGCAGCTTCTATTCCGTAGAATAAAAGTTGACACCTTGTTACTGCTGTACATGTGTACAGAAAGATATAATTTTTATTCTGTGATGACAAATGTACTTGTGTATAAAATGTGTTGCTGTGTGAAATGGTTCTAATAGTGCACAAATTAAAGCAGTATTAGTAGTTTTCATAAAACGCCTTGATATTTGATTGTGCATTCCTAAACACCACACACGCACCTGCATCTTTTCCCACTAGTATGTATTCACGTTGTAACCCTCTTGGCATTACTAGTCGTCTTCAGCTGGGTGTACATTATCGTCTCTTAATTTATAGTGTCAGCTAATAATTTTGTTCGTGTTTTGATCCAGGTTTGTAAATATGTCTTTACTTTATTTTCCTTAATAAGTCTTGTAGCTTTCTGTAAATGCTTTTCCACGGGGCTGCTGTAGAGAAATGGAACATGTAGAGCATCTTTCTTAACTACTGTACACAGTTGACCAGAAAATGAGCTACAGAAAGACATTTTAAGCAGTTCCCAATTACTGTATTGACGTATCCCAGTCTGCTCTCCACTCTGTAGGTGTTCTACAGGATGATGGAGCGCTAGATCGCTGGGTCAACCTTATTGCGTAGTGAACTGACACATACTCAGGGGTGAAATGAGGTGGCAAAAAACACTTTGACTTTGGATTTGGTTAGCTAAACAGTTATTTATTTCATCACTACGTCACTCATATATAGGAATGGTACACTGTACTCCTGGGTTCCGCTCCCTTCCCCCTTCCCTTACCCGTCGGAGGCCTACAGGTCGGAGTTTTAGTTCCTAAGCGTCGGGGGAAAGTGGTCGGATATGCAGGCGCGGTTACTTAGCTGCTGCTGCGTTGTACTGGTTCTTCTCGACTTCTCGTCTCGCGAAGTCGTCTCACGCGTCCGCTGACTTCACTGACTCTCGATTGGCTTGACTTACTTCGGTGCCTGTCCCGCGAGGTCTGGCACGACCTCCGCGTCTCACGCGGACCGCTGACTTCACTGACTCTCGATTGGCTTGACTTACTTCGGTGCCTGTCCCGCGAGGTCTGGCACGACCTCCGCGTCCTCCGAGCCACCCGGATTGACTGACCCTTCTCCACTTCCCTGCGGTAGTATATCTCTGTCCCCGCGAGGAATTACCTACGTCAATGACGACCCGATGTACGACAAACTTGGGCGTGCGTCAATCAGGTGAAGTAAGCCTCGCGCGCTGACGAGCGCCTCTCTCTGTCACCTAGCACATGCGTCATTGGAAGGAACTATCGGGTGACGTCGGTATGAGTGTTTGACGCATGTTCTGGCAGATTGTGAAGTCGTCNAACTATCGGGTGACGTCGGTATGAGTGTTTGACGCATGTTCTGGCAGATTGTGAAGTCGTCGCTCTGTTCTTTCTTTAGACGCGTCATGCGTCATGCGTCAGTATAATGTTTTCATGTGTAACCATTTATATAACTAAATGAGAACTTGGATCCTTTTAAGAAGTTTACCTGCTTAAACAGCCTAAATTTTTAAAGACCTTTTAAAAATGCATCGAGATAGTTATACTGTATTCAGCATTCCTTTTGAATCTAGCTCATCGTCTGAGACTCCTTATTCACTCTGCAGTCTATGACCTCGACACAACACTACCTTCGTCCCGCTGTCGGAGTTGTCATTGCCCACTGCATGAACCAGACTACGTCGAGGTATTCTTCATTCTCCAACATGTGGAGCTTGTTATCATGGGCAGCCAGAAATACAAGCTTTTCTTGGATGAGATCTGGGTGCCAATTAAATATTGCTGTAAAGAGGTGCAACTACTTTTGCTCTGTGGTGGGATTAAATACGTATTATAACTCCACTTGAAACATCCCGGATTCACATGCAGAACGGTTATCTTTGTTAAATGGTTGCGTATGTATTTTCTAGCCAAAATATCTGTGTTTTCTATGCAAGAGTCGCCTTCTCAAACGGGTCGCATCAGTATTTAAATTTAGTAAATCTATATTTCCAACTGTAAGGGAAATATTTTTCACAGACTAGTAAAAGTAGTTATCTGGTTTATTTTTAGATCTTTAATTTGTCTAGCTGAATGCCCAGGCTGCAGGCAACAGCCCAAGTAAAATGACTGTGGATCGCAGCAGTTGCCGTCTGGCATTACACTCGTTTTTCACGTTACTTGTGTGAGACATTTTATGTCACATTTTATGTCGTGCAAATAACTCCTCACAGTGTTGTATTTATTAAAAACCAACACTGAATAATTGCATTTACAAACATACTAAATCACACAACAAAATAAAAAAATTTAATTTCAGTGCTTAAACTGAAAAATTTGCATAAGCATCCAGGGTGGCGACCGACTGGGAAAACAGGGAAAAGTCAGGCTATTTTGCAAATTTTTATGGAAAAATTAAATCTCATTTGAAATTCGCATTTGAGCAATTAAGCATAACTGTCACAGGATATTTCTTTTCTACGCATCAACAACGAATGTAACTCAAATCCTTATTTTTTTTTTACAAAGTGTGAAAAATAATGTGAATTCTTTGCTGAACTTTGCACACTTTTGTTGTCGGCCCGTAGGCACTGATGACTATTTGACTCTTCGGATATCTTAGTAAGTGTTCCGTGCCCGGGTTGACTGGCTCGTGCGTTGTTAGTTCCGCTGTGATAGTGGCGCAAAGGAAAACTAAAAAATAGCTGTTACCAGTGTTACGTGCTAAAGACAAATATGATAGCTCATTGCTGGAAACATGATACTTACTTCAGGTAAGTTAAGTATGCAGACTAATTTGACTGCAATTTGTAAATCTTACAACAACAAAGAAATTGGGAGCTACCAAATCATCGCCATGTTGATTTTATTAACCTACACACACGTGTGGTGCTCACATATTTTCGTGACTTGCGGCTGTAATGGAAATAACAGATTTTGTAAACTTTAGCAATGCATTTTTGTAAAGCAAGTCCAGTGAAAACATCAAAATATCGCAGTGTTCATTTTACTAACCTTGTCAAATACGTGTGCGCATAATTTTGTGAAGCTTTTTCCTGCTATANAAATATCGCAGTGTTCATTTTACTAACCTTGTCAAATACGTGTGCGCATAATTTTGTGAAGCTTTTTCCTGCTATATTGTAAACAAAATGATTATGTATTGTAATGACGCAGTATTCTTAATTTTCGGGACACGTGTTTCAAGTTTGTTCGTTTTTCTTAAGCTTTGCTAAGCTTCGTAACATTTTTATCGGGTATTCAAAATGAAAGCCGTGGTGGTTCATTTCCCGTGATAGTTTTTTTATCGAGCAAATGTGTGCTATTTTACGTTTATCAGGAGTCNAAAGCCGTGGTGGTTCATTTCCCGTGATAGTTTTTTTATCGAGCAAATGTGTGCTATTTTACGTTTATCAGGAGTCCAGTTACCGTTTCGTTTTGTACATCGTAGTTTTCAATTTTTTTGTTAAGTGTCAGCATTATTGACCTTTTTTCAGAACCCGTCAACAAGTTTTAGTTCCTGCAACGCAGTTTTGATAACGTGTCAGTTTTCATAACTTGTTGAGAGCGTGCGTACCCAGGCCCTTATCTGTGGAGAGGGGGGGTGATAGGCAGCACAAATACACGTGTGCTTGTCGCCCTTCAAGCAGTGCTCCAGGTCAGTCGCCCTTGAGGGCAGGTCAGTGCAGGTCAGTTGATATTGAGCAGGCGGCGAAGCAGTCGTCGTACAATGCACGCCTAGGCCGCGTCGGGCGTGACGCTAAACCCCCACATCTGCAAACTAGAACTTGCTATATTATTTCTCCGCCGGTGTGGGAGGTCGCAGCATTTCATATTTCTTCGGGCCAGTTTGTAAGAAACTTAAGAATACAGTAAACAACTGTGGCTCTGTTCTGCCCATNTTCATATTTCTTCGGGCCAGTTTGTAAGAAACTTAAGAATACAGTAAACAACTGTGGCTCTGTTCTGCCCATATCCATTTATCTGTGCACATTTCGTACTCTGCATATTATGAACTTCGGCTGTGAAATGTGTCACTTCAAGAATAAATAAAAGGATAAAACCAATANTGCATATTATGAACTTCGGCTGTGAAATGTGTCACTTCAAGAATAAATAAAAGGATAAAACCAATACTCTGGAACTTGACTTTATTCCATATGTAATTGGCGGCCATTTTACAGTCTCGTGTTCCAATTCTGAGTTAGTCAAGTGATAAGTTACAGCCGAGTGACAACGTATAGTCGGCACTGTAACTGTAGCGTCCAACGTTACAGTATGCAACACATTTTAGAACAAAAAATATAAAATGATTAATTATTTTTAGNTGTAACTGTAGCGTCCAACGTTACAGTATGCAACACATTTTAGAACAAAAAATATAAAATGATTAATTATTTTTAGTTTATTACTTTTTTAAATAGTTTATATGGAAACTTGAGTTAAAATTGTTTTGTTTTTGTGTTTTGGTAAATAGGCTGATCGCTTTGCAACTAAACATCAGAATATTAGTATAAAAATGATCAGTAAACCTGTTGGAATAAAATATACGTAAAAAATAACCATAATTCTTTTATATAACATTGTACCGGAAAACCCTACAGTAGTGTTAACAATTATACGTTATATTTATGCCGGTAATATTTTACAACAAAATATTTATTACGGTAATTCAAACGTCCATAGTAGTGAAACCAAATTCCTTAAAGTCAGAAAATAGATATATTGGATATATGCAGTGTGACGTGGCGTTTTTGTACTGAACTGCAAAATTGAATTCTGCGTCAGTCCGCCATATTGGATGAACAACCAGTTCTCTAAGTACNTGTAACTGTAGCGTCCAACGTTACAGTATGCAACACATTTTAGAACAAAAAATATAAAATGATTAATTATTTTTATTTTATTACTTTTTTAAATAGTTTATATGGAAACTTGATTTAAAATTGTTTTGTTTTTGTGTTTTGGTAAATAGGCTGATCGCTTTGCAACTAAACATCAGAATATTAGTATAAAAATGATCAGTAAACCTGTTGGAATAAAATATACGTAAAAAATAACCATAATTCTTTTATATAACATTGTACCGGAAAACCCTACAGTAGTGTTAACAAGTATACATTATATTTATGCCGGTAATATTTTACAACAAAATATTTATTACGGTAATTCAAACGTCCATAGTAGTGAAACCAAATTCCTTAAAGTCAGAAAATAGATATGTTGGATATATGCAGTGTGACGTGACGTTTTTGTACTGAACTGCAAAATTGAATTCTGCGTCAGTCCGCCATATTGGATGAACAACCAGTTCTCTAAGTACATGGCGCCGGTAAGATGATTACTATATCACATCGCTAACATTTTCTGGGCTTGGATTATTACCGTTTTACGCAATGTAATGCATGGCAAGTTATGCCCAACATTCGTGAACAACCAATTACAGGTCGAAAACAGTCAATTCGGTTTGGGAATTATAAATGGAAAACATATTTACGTACAGCACCTGACGGCCTAAATTCGTATTTTCCATTTACCTGTTTTCGGTAAACATACATGGCAACTTTGTGTGTGTGAACGAGCAAAATGCAATATGTCGCAAATTATGCAAGATTCAAAACAAACAAAAGTTACAAAAGGCAGAAGTAACATACAATAGCATGAATGATAATGCTTTTAGTGGTAATAGGGCTGAGGGGAATAGTTTTGCCGAATTGTTTAATTCAATGGTCTACAACGCCCCACATTTTAACCAAAGTGCAGAAAANAAAAAAATCTTTTGAACTTGAACAGCGGCAGTGATTCGCAGGTTTTTAAATTTCCTTTCCAGCATTATTTACTAGGTTGCCTGAAGGACGAAGCTTGTGATTTGGCAAGTAATAAACCAGTCACTGATAAAAATTACACTGTGATTATATCTTCCAGCTGTAGACAGATGCAAAGAAGGGGCAGTTGGCCGTTACACAATTCGTAACAGATACAGGGGAATCTAAATGCCTTAAAGGCAAACAATTTTCCGGATGCTGAGAGGTGTTAGTTGCATTCCCCTGCCGGAACTTGTGAGCACTGAAGGATATAATGTTGCCTGCAGTCTTCTAGTGCTGAGTAATTCACCTGTCGCTTTACTGCAATTAGTTGGACATGCTCCTCTGCAATACTTTTTCTTTGGAGACAATTAGACAGTCGCCGAGTTTTCCTACCCAGACATTGAACGAGAGCTGTGTGTATGTTGGTGTGTCATTATCTTACGACCTGTCTTAGGCGTGCATCCAGTTTCTTTAATGGTATTGGACCACATTTTCTACCACAGAGGATAAATGGTGAATTGTACCTGCGCTTTCTGTGGGACGATCTTCTAACGTTGCTCGATAATGTGCCATTGAAGCAATGCCAGCGAATGTGGTTTATGCACGATGGTGCACCAGCACATTGCCTTTTACATGTAAGCTGATATCTAAACAGATGCTATGGTGACCGGTGGATAGGCAGAGGAGGACCTGCACCGTGCCCTCCTAGAATCCCGGGTTTAAATTCGTTGGATTTTTGTGTATAGGGTTATGCCAAACACCTAGTTTACAATACAGCAGACATTGCTACTCCTGAAGAATTGCAGCATCAGATTGTACAGGCTTTTCAGCAAATGATGAATGGCCCTAGATTGGTCAAGAGCATTCGCAGGTCTTTGCAGGTCAGATGCATTCAAGTGCATGGTCAGCATTTTAAACACCTACTGTAAACATCTTCAGTTAACATGAACATACTGTGCTGTACCTTGTGTATCTACAGATGTCACCGTTGTTCAACCCAAACTGTTGCTTTTGTGTATTTTCAATCACATTTAAGTAGTGCTGAAGCCACAATTATGTCTTGTACGGTCTTGTGATTGATACATTAAATCAAAGTGCCACTGTGTTTTTTTTTTTTTATTCATACTTGGTATTCGGCGGGCCCCAAAATACATAAACTTTATTATCTCGGAAATGGATCATTTCCGGGCATTTGTTTACTAGACATTTTTTGCTTATCTTCATTTGCACGTCTCATCCCTACATTTTTGACCATCACTTCGTATACATCCTGTATAGAACATGATCATTGGTTAAAGGGTATTCGCCAGAAAATAATGTCTGCAGAGGTGTCAAAAGAGATTGTTCAGTACCAAGTGTGTCTTCCTCGAACAGCAATACAGACATAGCAGTGACGAATATTGTCCTGCGGAATGGGATTTGACACATATTGCACTTGGTGGCTCATCTGAGCAAGAGTCGTCGATGGTGGAGGAAATCGGGCCAGACGACATCCAACCTAGTCCCACACATGCTCAATAGGGGAAAGATCTGGTGTTAGGGCTGGTCAGTTAGGAATGGCCTTAAAAAAACAGAATGTGGACTGGCATTGCCCTACTGCAATAGTGCATCCGTCTGCCCCTGCAAAAATGGTATGATAATTAGATTAGATGAAATTCTGGATGTACCATGCACTGGTAAATTTTTCCTGTATTAACACTTGAGCCGAACTGACAACATAGGATATAGATCCCCAAACCATTATCCTAGGAATTAATCCCTAGTGTCGCTGTCGTGTACACTGTGAAAGATGCCAACCGATAGGGCAATGCTGAATATACCCTCGACCATAATTAGCCCTAAGGCTGAACCGGGACTCGACACTGAACATGTCGATTCGCCATTCTTCCATTTGCTATTCCTTTCTCGATACTGCCGGAGATGGATTCCACAATGCTGAGGTTTGAGACGCAGTCTTGATAATGGAACGTGTGATGGTAGACCAACTTGTGTAAACAATTGCAGATGGTCCTAACAGACACTCCTTGGGCGACATTATTTTTAATCTGTTCTGCAGTCCCTGTGCGATCCACTATGACCCCTCGTACAATACGATGGTCTTGGCGTGCATCCATACATCGTTGACTTCCGGAACGAAGTTTACGGGTATGTGCAGTTTCCTCTCGCCAAANATCGTTGACTTCCGGAACGAAGTTTACGGGTATGTGCAGTTTCCTCTCGCCAAAGGCGCCAACATCGATTCACTGCTGACATTTCTCGTCCAACATGTTCCGCAATCCTCCATTATGATCATCGGACTTTTACTGAATCCTACAATTCGACCCAGTTTAAACTAATTTAACTGTACAAATGGGGCTCAACGTCATGTTATGCGAACAATGTCGAACGACCTCCAGAGAACAGTGAAGCTCTTGCAGCTACACACTTCTTCCGATGATCATCTGGTTATGTCTGTACTTTGACTGTCCCACTTCAACTCTACAGTCTTACCCACCACTTCAACTCTGCAATCTTTCCAAGTGCAGTGCTTAAGACAAATACATGTGCAGCCCTCTAGTAATGTCTTGTGCTAATTTGATCGGTATCAATCACTTCCAACATTTTTTTTTTCCAATAGTGTATTTTACCAACGTACGTTATGGAGAAACTTATATTATTGACAATTCCAACACACCTGGACTCAAGACCGTACCTAGCCTTCGTGCAGGGGAGTCAATAATGGTAGGCACAACAACTAGAACCAGAGCCCCCTCCCTGTCCATCAGTTAGTGGCTCCAGCAACATTGTTATCAACATCCATTGCACCAGCGATTTTCGCCAACCACGTCGATGCCTGGAAACCAAATGCTCACAGAGGAGTCAAATGTGCAGGCCCAGCAATCCGAGCCAGAGCACTTCCCACACTTGGCTCCCACAACATCATCATCAGCATCCATCGCACCAGCGATACCACCGACAATAACGATGCCCACAGGGGAGTCAGTGGGCAGGCGCAATAACCAGAGCACCTCCTGCGCTTAGCTCCAGGAACATCATAATCAGTATCCATCGCATCAGTGACACTGCCAACTGCTTCGACGCTCGGCGTCCCGATGCCCACAGGAGAGTCAAGTGTGTCGGTGCAACAGCCAGAGCCAGAGTGCCTCCCACACTTGGCTCCAGCAATCTCATCATCTGCATCCGTCACACGAGCGATGATGCCAACCACTTCGACGTCCAGTATCTCGATGTCTGGGGCAGCCTGGTCGAGCAGATGGAAGTAGGGGGTGGTTTGGATTGCTCAAACAGTCATCATCATTGGTGGCCTTCACTNGCAGCCTGGTCGAGCAGATGGAAGTAGGGGGTGGTTTGGATTGCTCAAACAGTCATCATCATTGGTGGCCTTCACCCAACTTGCCACAGAGGGTTACATCAATGGCGCCTCATGAGCCGCTTCATGCCTCCCCCAGCATCAACAAAGATAGCCACGGTGCTAGCGCTCAAACAGTGGTGCGATTGGTGCTGCACCCAGCAGTACNTCCCCCAGCATCAACAAAGATAGCCACGGTGCTACCGCTCAAACAGTGGTGCGATTGGTGCTGCACCCAGCAGTACACCATGACCCCGGGGAAGGTGTACCAACACAGAACAGCACAGATGACAATAGACGGCACCTCGATGTTAGCGTCGCAATGGCCTTACCAGTTCCAGCAAATTGGCCCTACCACCGTAGAGGTCCACCTGCAGCCTCGCCCCAGGTGACGTCTGCTCTGGCACCTCTCCTCTTACACTGGGTGATGGCAACACTCAAAAGCAGGTGCAGAGCATCAACAGATGGTTTCCGAGGAGGGGTGGGGTGTCATTTGACATTGGCGGTGCCTCCTCTCTCTATCGTGCTCCTGGTGGTGCTCCCTAACTCTATGNTCATTTGACATTGGCGGTGCCTCCTCTCTCTATCGTGCTCCTGGTGGTGCTCCCTAACTCTATGCAGTCGGCCAGCCCACACTACTGTGACGTCATCAAAAACCAGGCCTGTGCAACAGCTTCGCATGCTCCACCAACGTGTGCGCAATATCCATGACAACTCCCAGAGTCAGTGCAGTGATGTAGGGCACATACATGAGTCGGTATTATAAAGGCAGTGTAGATAGTTCAATTAACATATGCAATAAATGCAAAGTGTGATGTAAGTACCAGGATAATGCAGGAACGACAGGGCAGGTGTCCTTCTGCAGTGGAGGATGTAGTGCCGCTCATGCAAATGGCCACCCCAGATCACCGTGTATGACCATCAGGCAGTATATTAACCTGAAGCCCTGAGGTTAGAAAATCAAACAGGTACTTAACATAATTTTAAGTGTCAATTATGTAACTTCATTGAATTGTAACAGTTTCCAATATTAACATATGGACTAGGGGAGCAACCCCGAGTATGTGACAGGAAAACTGATGAATTTACCCTGCACCATAATTCAATGATCATGAGATAGTGAGGGTCGTGAGGTCGTCAGCCCCTGGGTCCCTGGAGATCTCTGCAGGTATGCTGTACTTGTAGATAGAGATTTTACCGGTAATCCAATATACCTAGTGGTTTTCACTATTATGTTGGTTAGATTGTGTGCCACCTCACACTATTTTACTTTTACTTTGGTTATTCTGAAAGTGGATGCAGTTTCCCAAATACCCAGAGGGTTTTAATACAATAAAACACAAGTGTGGGCTTTAGGCGTTTAACTTGTGGTTGGTGATACATGTACCCTTATACTACATGTACACAGTCAAGTGGATTCGGCATTCGGTCTGCCTATGACCAACACGGGAAAAATGGCGTAGGCCACGAACCATTAGATGTAAATGTGTGATACTATCACAGGACACAGTCTGCCGACCACTCGGAATGAAAAGAAAGAAAATGTTCCGGTATTAATATGTAACTAATGAAATGGAATTGTTGCAGCAAATTCACAGGTGCGAGGGGATTCATGTGGAGTGAGACTCCCATGCTGTCGGCAGGCCTGAGTGCTGAGGTTGGCTGAAGCCAGTGCCAAAATTGAGCGAAAAATGCATAAAAACCCTCTTATGTCTAAAAAAAAATGATACATTGTGTAATTACATGGTCAAAAGACACTAATGGTGACATACCTGAATTTAAGTAAGTGTTAATTCAGTTCGTGAATGGGATGTCATGGGGAATGTCACCACAATAAAGAAATGTATTAAAAGAGTTTGATACCAGGGTAGGCAATCTGCAGTAATGGAAAAGACAAATTCTATTTCATACAATTAAATAAGAGTAATAATTAAAATTGATATAACAAGTTTTTGAATAACCGCCATATTATTTCTGGTAGGCTTCGCCGAAGCTAGAATGCAAGTGTTCCAACCTGGGAGGGTTGGACGAATACATCCCCGAAAATAGGCGTGGGTAGCCGCAGTCGAGGCCAGAGAGAGCACACGTGGACGCGTGTTTCACGTCAGCTTTCGTCATTTTCATCGATTATCAGTCCGTGCAATAGTCAGTTTATTAATCCCAGGAACCTTAATGAACTGTATTACTGCCACGGGTAAGGTTACTTACACTGAGGTTGGGAAGATCGATGTTAAAAGTTTGGCAACCAAACATTTTTAAACATTTTCAACACTAGGTAAGTGCTAGTGTCGCATGGGAACTAATGTTCTCTATATTATACGTTAAAAACAGGATNTTTTTGAAAAACCGCCATATTATTTCTGGTAGGCTTCGCCAAAGCTAGAATGCAAGTGTTCCAACCTGGGAGGGTTGGACGAATACATCCCCGAAAATAGGCGTGGGTAGCCACAGTCGAGGCCAGAGAGAGCACACGTGGACGCGTGTTTCACGTCAGCTTTCGTCATTTTCATCGATTATCAGTCCGTGCAATAGTCAGTTTATTAATCCCAGGAACCTTAATGAACTGCATTACTGCCACGGGTAAGGTTACTTACACTGAGGTTGGGAAGATCGATGTTAAAAGTTTGGCAACCAAACATTTTTAAACATTTTTTAACATTTTCAACACTAGGTAAGTGCTAGTGTCGCATGGGAACTAATGTTCTCTATATTATACGTTAAAAACAGGATNAACATTTTCAACACTAGGTAAGTGCTAGTGTCGCATGGGAACTAATGTTCTCTATATTATACGTTAAAAACAGGATATTTGTAAAAATCGTAATTAAAATATGAAATAACTTCGTAACAAACCAAAACCTTTCTCTTTTATTATTCAGGTAGATAAAAATTGTATTAATAAGTTACCTCTTTGGAGCACTGTACACCAAGGGCGGAAATTTTCCTCATGCCAAACTTTTCCATTAGAACACTCATTTTTTCCTAACCTATTCGAATTAACCCTACCCCAGGTACGCACCTCGCTGGTATCACTGCAACCCGACAGGTTTTAATCTTCATTATTTTAATTTTACATCGTGCATGGGACATTTTTACTGACTCATGGCAACATTAATTGTAATATCTCTGTGAGTATTCTCGGGGTTTTCACACATCTCACCGGAGTAAATGCGGTGGCTTCTGACCAGTATAAATAGGTCAGTAACTACAATCGCGTTCACGCCAGAGTTCAGGGTTTCGCCCAGCCATCGACCAGACCCTGATAATAGTGTCGTGCTTATCCGAGCTATTTATTGATTAGCTGGCGCCCTTACGGATACTGCTTTCAACATTACAAACACACATGCCCTAATAGAACCTCACGTAAAATAATGGGCAAGGGAATTACAGGCTCAGTTAGCGAACCATCCGGTCTGCAACTCGCTGGCACCATCACCGAAACCACGTCTCCTGCTAGTGATCTGGTATTGGAACGATGCTGATCACTAGTGAGCTCATAAGCCTGGCACCACCATCAAATTTCAGTCTCAAGACACAAGTTTAACAACCATATCAGTGTTTTGAAACATTACATTTAATTTAATCAATAAGTGCAAAAATCTGGTGCGTGATACATTTTTTGTGCTTTGAATTTTATTAATTATCATTAGTCGATAGTTTGAAAGAATTTTTGGTTTTACACACATGCATAGGGTGAATGCAGTATTGTAGCAAACACATAATGCTTGCCACTCACCATCCACGTATGTTTTAATTTGAGTTTCAATGAAAAGTAGAATTCAGGTCATCTTCCCGATGATTGATCGAAGAAATTAACAGAAATGTATCATTCATTACAAAGTAGAAACCTACATACTGTTTGTATAATTACATTTATGTTTTATAATATCATTCACTACAAGCCAAAAACAAAACGAATTGCATCTAAAAATCAAACCAGATAAAAAATTGTAACAGCAGGTAAATTATTCTAAAATAATTTTAATGTTTTATTTTATAAACTAGCATTATTGTATGCTACTGGATTGTCGTGTCTGTAATTTTCTGTGAAAAAATTTAACATTTATTTGAAAATAATGATTATCATTAGTAATTTAAATCATGCATAGTATTGTAGCGGGCTTGAAGTTGTATTAAATAGTTTAAAATAACATTGCTTCAGAAATAAATGAGTCTTTTTTTTTTCTAATAGTACAATTTTCCTATTTGTGTAATTATTAAGACGAAAGTAGCACACAATTAAATATTATAAATAACTGATTCCGAAATTAAATTACGAATCCACCTTGACCAATTTGTATAGGTATAAACATTTGGTTATATCGCCATGGAAACCTTATTGACCTTGCAATAAAAAGTAGGTCATGTTTATACTGCTTCTTGTGTATCTAATCAGTCAATCAGTGATTCCAGTGTGTTAGAAAACAAGGGTTGCAATAGAAAAATTAAGCTTTAAATTATGTGTTATGACGTATACAGAAGAACATAAAGTGTGTTTTGTTAAGTATTGGTTTCCAACAGAACTTTAGCAGATCATGTGAGTGTTGGAATTCCCGATATAAAAAATTAGTATTTATTTTATATCTTTCAAAAACTGATGAGACTAGAACCAATCAGAACAGAGCAGTCAGTGTTGGCGCAGCACTGTAGTTTACAGTAATGCAAGTAAAAAAAAATATTAAAACAGCATTTGCACGAATGTGTTTATTATTATATTAGTTCACAAAAATAATTACCAAATTCACATATCTTACTCCACTGGTAATCAGAAATTACTGGACGAGTTCTGATACATCGACTGGTGAGGGCATTGAACCTACAAAGACACATTGATAGATGTGGAAGTAATGAAATGAGAAAAACAGAAAATTCATGCCAAAAACTGACTTAAAGCTAATTTTTTAAAATTCCATTTCCTATTTTTACTTCCTTAACCTTGCACATTCAGGGAGGTGAGCTCATGACTAGATGGAGATTTTCGGTCATTCGCCATTGTGAATGCCCGGTAATCTGCATCTTGTCATTCAATGCCTTTGTAATATTCATCAAAGATCAGATTGGGTAATATTACGCCTGCACTGCCCATCTAGTTGTGCATGCAAGTGTCCACCGGACCACTGCTGTAATGTATGTGTTTGTGTGTGCACGCGTGAGCATGTGTGAGTATAAAACTGTTCTTTACTGTTAACCAGCAGGTTGTTGCCACTACACGTGTCTTATACTATAGAGGTCGGAAGTCTTCTTTTTACTTTTAAGAGTCATGAAATCAATATTTAGGTTAACTGATTAATTTGTTTTAATAAATTCCAGACATTTTAATAATTCCGTTCTTAGCATTATATTAGCAAAGACAGTTTATTGCCTATATAACGATACTCACATATTTCCGCGAAAAGGTGCCTGCCACTTTGCTGGGAAATGCGATCAAGTAAGTGTAATTGGGCAATACCAAGTTCCATTAAGCCCAAACTTCCTTAAGCTTTAGTTTGTCGAAAAATGTGTAAAATAAATGTGTGAAACGATATTGATAGTAATGTGACTTTCGTTACAACTGGTATTTTNAAACGATACTCACATATTTCCGCGAAAAGGTGCCTGCCACTTTGCTGGGAAATGCGATCAAGTAAGTGTAATTGGGCAATACCAAGTTCCATTAAGCCCAAACTTCCTTAAGCTTTCGTTTGTCGAAAAATGTGTAAAATAAATGTGTGAAACGATATTGATAGTAATGTGACTTTCGTTACAACTGGTATTTTGCATGCTGAGTTTAGTGTACGAATACTCACCACCATAATAACTACTTAGCAAACACAAAAGAACTGATAATAATTTGGCTTATTATTGGCACTTTCAAGGAGTGTCAGCAATATTCCAGACGATGCCACGTGGTCAATGACTTGCTGTTTTACATCTCCCACAGGAACTTTCAGCATATGTTCTGACGAAAATGTTGTTCTCATGGGCAACTCATGCTGTGGAAGTAAGAAGGCCAAGCAAGAGACTGGAGGGTCCATTTTAGATCGTGTCATCTCACAGGCATCCAACCAGGATGACTGCCTTCTCTACAGGTTGGCCAATTACAAGAATGGTGGGGAGCTGATTGATGCATACCATGTGGGAGGTCAGGCGGAAGTAGAGAAACTCATCAAGGAGCAATTTGGAGTGCTGATGTATGGAGAGGGGAATGGCCAGGTCATCAATAGAGCAGAGTACCTGAGGTGGAAATTCAGGAACCAAGACCAGGTAAGTTGTGTGCATGCTAACCATTTCGTTTTTACTGGACTGTAAGAAACAACAACATTACAGTCTACTTCAGTATTATGCTTTGTACTTGTATGCTTTGTCATGGGAGATGTCTTCGTTAGGCTGTACATCTTTATATGTGGTTGCCTTAAATAACTTATGTCAATAAATAAAAGAAACATTTTATCATTTGGTTCCTGNGGAGTGTCAGCAATATTCCAGACGATGCCACGTGGTCAATGACTTGCTGTTTTACATCTCCCACAGGAACTTTCAGCATATGTTCTGACGAAAATGTTGTTCTCATGGGCAACTCATGCTGTGGAAGTAAGAAGGCCAAGCACGAGACTGGAGGGTCTATTTTAGATCGTGTCATCTCACAGGCATCCAACCAGGATGACTGCCTTCTCTACAGGTTGGCCAATTACAAGAATGGCGGGGAGCTGATTGATGCATACCATGTGGGAGGTCAGGCGGAAGTAGAGAAACTCATCAAGGAGCAATTTGGAGTGCTGATGTATGGAGAGGGGAATGGCCAGGTCATCAATAGAGCAGAGTACCTGCGGTGGAAATTCAGGAACCAAGACCAGGTAAGTTGTGTGCATGCTAACCATTTCGTTTTTACTGGACTGTAAGAAACAACAACATTACAGTCTACTTCAGTATTTTGCTTTGTACTTGTATGCTTTGTCATGGGAGATGTCTTCGTTAGGCTGTACATCTTTATATGTGGTTGCCTTAAATAACTTATGTCAATAAATAAAAGAAACATTTTATCATTTGGTTCCTGCTGTTAATTTCAGTGGCAATGTATCCACACTTATTGTATTCTCTATAAAAAAAATCATTATGTAAAATTCAACATGACGACCATTTTTCGCACTTCTACAAATATCACTTGTTACAGTGCCACATTGGATTACTTGGTTTATATTGGCTGGAAATTAGATTTTGATGGGCTGTTGTGGTCTCATATGTAATGATAATTGAGGTTAGATTTGCAAAATGTGTTACGGTACTTGTAAGGATGGAAAAAGGGCACCAGAGCATGAGGTACTCATCCAGAGATGTTCCGGTTGCCCATGTGGCTTCTCCTGATCTCATCCTACGAGACTAGGTGACATCGTTGGTAAAGTTGTTAAGTCCTGTGAAGTCCCACCTGTGCCCACCTACCAGGTTGTAGGCCTCCTCTTNAACAACATTACAGTCTACTTCAGTATTATGCTTTGTACTTGTATGCTTTGTCATGGGAGATGTCTTCGTTAGGCTGTACATCTTTATATGTGGTTGCCTTAAATAACTTATGTCAATAAATAAAAGAAACATTTTATCATTTGGTTCCTGCTGTTAATTTCAGTGGCAATGTATCCACACTTATTGTATTCTCAGTTTAACATATTGTTTAGTGGTTATGACAAAAGAGAATATGATTGCGTGATCGTACAAAAGCAGTGTACTCACATGAACATTTGTTGCAGACCAAAGAGCTTCTGATAGGGAAATATCAGCCCATGGCTATAAGTGAGCTATGATCTATATATTATATAAGCAGCACTAGGTACAGCCATGCGTCCAGAGGAACAGCCAGTACTCTGGTGTCAGTTTGTATTTTTAATGAATTTTGATTTTGAAACAGACTGCTCTCAGAATCTTGCGTTAACATGCTGTAAATTGCACTTCCAATTTAAAAAAAAACTCTGCTGAGGTTATGCATGTTAGAGTAACTGTGTTAACTAACTTTACATTGCTGGTACCACACTATAAAAAAAATCATTATGTAAAATTCAACATGACAACCATTTTTCGCACTTCTACAAATATCACTTGCTACAGTGCCACATTGGATTACTTGGTTTATATTGGCTGGAAATTAGATTTTGATGGGCTGTTGTGGTCTCATATGTAATGATAATTGAGGTTAGATTTGCAGTAATGTGTTACGGTACTTGTAAGGATGGAAAAAGGGCACCAGAGCATGAGGTACTCATCCAGAGATGTTCCGGTTGCCGATGTGGCTTCTCCTGATGTCATCCTACGAGACTCGGTGACATCGTTGGTAAAGTTGTTAAGTCCTGTGAAGTCCCACCTGTGCCCACCTACCAGGTTGTAGGCCTCCTCTTACGCCTCTTATTATAATGTGTGACTGTCAAGCAGCTGTCTCACGCTCCAAAAACACAACAAAGCCATGAACAGGGGTGCGGTGTACCAGTGGGTAGAAGACTCATGTTAGACGGCCGTTAATGAAATAAAAATAAAGGGTCACCTACACTGATTTTTACTCAATTTTTATTCCCTCACACCATGCACTTACACAGTTCCAGCATTATGGCATGCATACAGCCGGCACTGACAAAGAGGCACGTGTTCGATTTAAGTAAATTCTGGGGTGTCAACAGGTGGCTCTCGATGGACGGGCCCAATCTCATATCAGGAGGGGTGTGGGTAGCCATCCTCGGATACGTGATTTACAAAGCCCGTTCTTAATGTAGTACACAATCATGGGGTTTGTTTACATGGTATTGAAGCCCATAATTTACTGGATTNATCTCATATCAGGAGGGGTGTGGGTAGCCATCCTCGGATACGTGATTTACAAAGCCCGTTCTTAATGTAGTACACAATCATGGGGTTTGTTTACATGGTATTGAAGCCCATAATTTACTGGATTACTTACACTCTCGCACTACACGCACAACACACGCATTTGGACGTAAAGAGTGAATTGTTGGTGGTACATGAGGGGTTTTGTGAACACTGTAACCACTGTGTCCCCCTCGCCACATTCATTTCCCCAAGGGTATTCTTACTGAGGACGTCTCTTGGCGGTATTGGTCGGCCCTAATTATCACACCCTCAAAAGATCTATCTTGAGGGCATGAAAGTGTGATGGTCACCTGACTCTGGCAGTATTTNCCCTAATTATCACACCCTCAAAAGATCTATCTTGAGGGCATGAAAGTGTGATGGTCACCTGACTCTGGCAGTATTTAGGTAGTTGCAAGGGGTACTCCAGTGTACTCAAGTGTACGTCGCCAGTATAGGAGTCGCGGAGAGGGTCGCCGCAGTGGATAGCTCGTCGAAGCTGCACTTTAGTAGTGGGACGAATGGCCTATGGAAAGAGGGGCGTGGCACTCATCAATTTAATATAAAACACTTACCACATGGTTTGCCAGGGATGCTATGTTGGTATCAGGGGTATGAGCCATATTCCTGGTGGCGAAATCACTGCTCCAAAGTTAGTAGCCAGACCGGGTAATGTGTTCTGGTCGCTTCCCATCGCTCTGCATCTGTGCAGACACTTCGCATTATGTGCCTCGCTGGTTGGTTGCGGCACTCGTTGATGTAAGTGTACACGTGTTTGGTTCGGTCTTAAGAAGGTAAGCGGGATATACAACGATAATATCTCTGTTATTGTTATGTTGTCACGAGGTGGTATGCTATAATGCGACCTTGTATGGTGTAGACAGAACAAGAGTTAAGCCCCTGGCACACTGTAAATTCTTTGCCTTCGGATNTATAATGCGACCTTGTATGGTGTAGACAGAACAAGAGTTAAGCCCCTGGCACACTGTAAATTCTTTGCCTTCGGATATATATGCCAATAAAGTTTAAAGTCTAAATGCAACCATCAAAATTTTCCATTCTACAGATTTGAATGTGTTTTTGGAAATTTGCTGCAATGTCAAATTTTTAATTATGAATATCTAATGTGAATTTTCATTCATAAATTATTTGCAAACGAAGCTACTGTTGTATTTTCGTCCAGTCGACTATAGGAAGATTTAATTTTAAAATTTAATATACAGTACAAATATGTGAAATATGGGTATTGGATAGCTATCATATTAAATACACAAAATTATATATATAAATTGATTCACCAAAACAGATAATTTAGAAATGATGCNGGATAGCTATCATATTAAATACACAAAATTATATATATAAATTGATTCACCAAAACAGATAATTTAGAAATGATGCATGAAATTTTAGCATGTCAGTATTAAGTTATACATGATCGAATTTGTTTGATGTTCTTAAATACAGTACACTCAAACTAAAGGTTTTTTCGGAGCCACTGGTTTGTTTGAACTTGTTAAAATTTACCGCCTCATCGCGGCAAAAACACCTTCGACGATTGTGCAATCGGCACTGGAAAGACGGTGCCTTAATGTGCAAGATCAGTTTGGCTTTGTTCTTGTATCGGTAAGTCACAGCTCGCAATGTTTAGTTAAAATACAGACCGACGCACAATTGAGTTGTATGGAAGAATAAATGTACGTTGTTGTTGTCCAGTCAATTTTGGCATGATTCATATATTGAGAACATTGCAGGAAGTTTTAGTCATGTGGGCACGTTCCAAAACTGATGTCCTGTACTATTGAAAATCTACACATTTTCACAAATTCGCTGTTTTCCTTCCTTGCTCTATTGCAAGTTGCTAACAAAATGGCATTCCGTATGGGAGAGTTCGTTTTACGTATAATTTCATTCACAAATGAGCTCTGGTTTTTCAAAGTAGAGGCTTTTTTGCTGACTATAATTTCGACTAATTTGTTTGTGCAAGTTTGTTTTAGTCCAAAATAGTCAAATATATACGTGCCATAGCCAAAATACTACTTTGTGTTATTTACTACTTTCCTGTACTTTATCTTGAAACTATTATTCATGCCCTCCATTTGTGTTCACACCAGTAAACAGTATAATAAGATGTACTTGTCATCGAGCAATCACAAACAAATTTATTTTAGTGGAAATTTTTTTACAAATTTAGAAACTAAATAAATATATAATTCATTATCAATGGTACTTTTCGATTAAAATGTATAATTTAAGTACATTTAAATACATATGTAAACATTAATATGTTTATAATGTCAGTAAAGGTACACCTATTACCTGGATGGTTCTTTGGAAGATTTGGCCATGATTGTAAACCGATGAAAGACCAAATAAGGGGTAAACTTTTTAACTGCAAATATGATAGCAAGCGTTCCCTGTCTAGTTGTGTGTAAGCTCGCTCTGGGTCAGACAGTGTTCGAGATGTGTAGGCAATGGGCATATCTCTTGTTTTGCCAGGATGAGCACCTGTTATGATGTGTGCCAGCACTGCACCAATGCCCNGTAGGCAATGGGCATATCTCTTGTTTTGCCAGGATGAGCACCTGTTATGATGTGTGCCAGCACTGCACCAATGCCCACTGGTGAAGCCCAGCATTAAATACCAGAGGTACGTCAGGGTTGTAATGAGCTAATACTTGACGACTAGTTATCATATCTTTAACTGTCTGAAGTGCAACTTGAAGCTTCTTGGTCAAAGTCCAATTATATTTCGAGTCTAACAAGTGGTGTAAGGGCTCTAATATGGCAGTCTTATATATGAAGATTCTACCGGTAAATGAGATCAAACCCAACAAGGACTGAGGTTCCTGTTTTGTACATGAACTGGGAGCATTTGTAATAGCAGTAGTTTTGTCAGTGGTAGGGAGGATACTCTCAGCATCAAACCTAAATCCAAGGAACTTCAATAGATGTAACCTTTCCACACACATTTGTCAGAATTAACCATGAATCCAGCGTCACCAAGGATATGCAAACCTTACAGAAGCCTAGCCCGGTATTCTGTTAACTTTGTACCGTAAACATATATATTGTCTTGGTATGCGATAACACCTTTAACTGGTCCCAACAAACCAACAATATCCCTTGAAATGCAGAAGCNTATATATTGTCTTGGTATGCGATAACACCTTTAACTGGTCCCAACAAACCAACAATATCCCTTGAAATGCAGAAGCTATCTAAATACCAAAAGGTAACTGCGTAAAACTGTGCAGGTCTTGACCAGTGTTCACTGTCGGTACGTGAGAAGTCTCTCCATTCACTGGGATCTGAGTGTAAGCCTCTTCCAAATCAATGGTTCCATTGATGCAAACACCTGCCAACTCTGACAACACCTGATCCAGCGTTGGTGATTTTTATGTATCTGAAAATAAAGTATGTTTCACAGTGCCTTTGCGATCATCACAAAGTTGAAGGGTACCATCGTGCTTCAATACTGNTATATATTGTCTTGGTATGCGATAACACCTTTAACTGGTCCCAACAAACCAACAATATCCCTTGAAATGCAGAAGATATCTAAATACCAAAAGGTAACTGCATAAAACTGTGCAGGTCTTGACCAGTGTTCACTGTCGGTACGTGAGAAGTCTCTCCATTCACTGGGATCTGAGTGTAAGCCTCTTCCAAATCAATGGTTCCATTGATGCAAACACCTGCCAACTCTGACAACACCTGATCCAGCGTTGGTGATTTTTATGTTTCTGAAAATAAAGTATGTTTCACAGTGCCTTTGCGATCATCACAAAGTTGAAGGGTACCATCGTGCTTCAATACTGNTTTCCAACAGCTAGGGATTCTCCAATAATGGTCAAAAACTGTGAAGCCCATTTTCTGAGTCCAACTCGTTCTTGACGCAAAAACAGGGCCATGATCGGAGTTTGCAAAATTGGTATTATATGTGTCCAGATTTATAAGTGTCATCGAACAACCAGAATTTATTTCAAATTGCATGAGAAAATTGTTGACTTGTACTCACACATTATGGCTTTGTATGCAGACTCGATGCCTGATCAGATGGCAGAAATAAGCTTTCATTTTGAAGTGATGAGACATGTGCACCTAGGTATGACAAATCCACGTTTAGCGGAAACTGCGGAAGAATGAACCCCTGATGAGGCAACTGCAGCTGTTACATTGTCAACAAAATTTGCACGATCAGCTTCTGTGGACCGCAACGATGACTTGTCCCTTTGTTTACAAGCTTTTGTAACATGCCCGGCTTAACAACATTTTTGGCACTTTAAGTTGTTTCTTGGAAGGGGACATTTTGCAGCAGTATGGTCTACTTCAGCACATCTGAAACAAGTAACATTTTTGTTGAATGTGGAACCAAAACTGGAAGGCGAAAATACTCGGCTGCCTGATACAGTAGTATGAAATTTGTGTACATCTTCCACCTCAATGACATTTAATTCGGAGTGTTCAACTAACAGAATAAACTCTAAAGCCTTCATCGCAGTTAACTCCTTTTCCGAAACTAATTTGGCATGTAAATCTGCATTACAAGGGCCACATACAAACTTGTACAACACAGTTGTCGCAGTCATGCCCTCAAAGTTACAGGAAGATGTCAACCGCCTTAATTCAGAAATGTAAACAGCTGCCTTCTCACCTGGAAGTTACCTTCTGTTTACGAACTTATTATAGCAGACCAAGGGGTTTATCATAAGTACGATATTCTTGTTCAGAACGTTGTTGAGCTCGATGTGCGTGCGGTCTCGAAGGGTCTTCGGTGTAAACCAGTCCTTCAAATCGCGAATGGTATGATCATCCAACATTTCAATAAAAAGCCCTTGTTTCTGATCATCCATAATCTGTCATTTCGAATCTAGCCTGAACGGAAATCTTTCCAGATTTTCTGCCGTGGTCTCGGGGCGGGAATTAACGTATTTCGCGAAGGACGACACTGCGTTTTGTAGTCTCTACGCGAGTGAAGAGAACGAAGCAAAACAATTAACACACTGCATGCGCGTACAGTACATTATGCATCCTCGTCACCATTTTTGTGTACTTTGAAGGAACTGAACATATTGGACAGTTTTATTAAAGGAGATAGCATACATTTCTTTATTACTTGTTCACAGTAAGATTTACGATATACAAACATCCCTTAGGACACCGACATGGCTGATACCGGTGACCTGGCAATGCCACCAACATTACATTGGGCAAAGCAAGTAATTACAACAAATCCATAACAAAATTAAATTAAGCAAGTGCTATAAAGTATCCATTGTCGGTATAAAGTTACACAAAATGGCTATTCATGATGTCTTCATACTTCTTGAATCAAATTTTTGAATGTGTTTGATTGTTTTCTAAATATGTTATGTATCTTAAGCGTTTTATACAGATGTAAAAAAAAATTGTTTTATTTTTGGTAAAATTGAACTTTTACTTATATTTCATCTACAAATTATAATATTTAATTTGTAATTGAAATTTAAAAATAGGAGAGAGAATAAGTTTATTGGTAATGTCTAGTAATTCATAGTTCTCAATTAAAATATTATTAAAAGGAATGCACACAAATGTAGTGTGCTGTGTGTCCCTTTGGTGTAAATTTCCAGACTCCGTTATGCTTTGTTTACAGGAGGCAGAGGAATTACCTGAAATTTGAACTTTAGCAGGGCTTCAGAAAAGTTGGAAGTAACTGTGAATGGACTTTATTTATTTCCATTGCTGTCAGGAGACTGTGTTCAAGTGTTCGTTCTGTGTTTGTGATCTATGTTATAAAAACTTGGAATACTAGTTGGTAGTAATGCATAATTGTGCCGTTATTTCAGGTAGTGTTGCCAATCGAAGCATCACTCAGCCCCCACGACCCGCTGGCCAAGTGGAGCGACCACGAGGCATGCTGGCAGATGCAGTATCGGGGGTCCCTGGGCGAGACCCTGCTGCATGTCCTGATAATCTGCGACACCAAGCTGCACACGCGACTTGCTCGCACGCTCATCAAGTGCTTTTCCAAGCTGGCGCTTGACGTCGTGGAAGGGGAGGAGTATTTGGGTAAGTCTCTGTTTACATTGCAATTCTGCAGGGAAATTAGCTTTTTTGTTGACATTTCCCCTGCAATGGACGTTTATCTGTTATTTAACTTTAAATGCCTCAGTATGTCAACAACTTTATATTGTCATGAAATGTGTCTTATTTAATATTACTGAGAGTAGACCCNGGTTTCTTATAACAGCCCATACCACAGCCTGAACTGCAGGAAGATTCATGATAGTGTATGAGAAGGCCTCATTAGACATCCCAACATAGGGTGTGTCTGGGGACAGAAAGTATACTCCTTGAATGGAAATATCTAAGCCCTGAAACCAGTTACGACCAAGAATGTTTGGTATAATGCCATCCACGACCAAAACAGGAAGATTGCAAGTAAAGTACTTGTATTTCCAACAGCTAGGGATTCTCCAATAATGGTCAAAAACTGTGAAGCCCATTTTCTGAGTCCAACTCGTTCTTGAGNTTTCCAACAGCTAGGGATTCTCCAATAATGGTCAAAAACTGTGAAGCCCATTTTCTGAGTCCAACTCGTTCTTGAGCAAAAACAGGGCCATGATCGGAGTTTGCAAAATTGGTATTATATGTGTCCAGATTTATAAGTGTCATCGAACAACCAGAATTTATTTCAAATTGCATGAGAAAATTGTTGACTTGTACTCACACATTATGGCTTTGTATGCAGCCTCTATGCCTGATCAGATGGCAGAAATAAGCTTTCATTTTGAAGTGATGAGACATGTGCACCTAGGTATGACAAATCCACGTTTAGCGGAAACTGCGGAAGAATGAACTCCTGATGAGGCAACTGCAGCTGTTACATTGTCAACAAAATTTGCACGATCAGCTTCTGTGGACCGCAACGTTGACTTGTCCCTTTGTTTACAAGCTTTTGTAACATGCCCGGCTTAACCACATTTTTGGCACTTTAAGTTGTTTCTTGGAAGGGGACATTTTGCAGCAGTATGGTCTACTTCAGCACATCTGAAACAAGTAACATTTTTGTTGAATGTGGAACCAAAACTTGAAGGCGAAAATACTCGGCTGCCTGATACAGTAGCATGAAATTTGTGTACATCTTCCACCTCAATGACATTTAATTCGGAGTGTTCAACTAACAGAATAAACTCTAAAGCCTTCATCGCAGTTAACTCCTTTTCCGAAACTAATTTGGCATGTAAATCTGCATTACAAGGGCCACATACAAACTTGTACAACACAGTTGTCGCAGTCATGCCCTCAAAGTTACAGGAAGATGTCAACCGCCTTAATTCAGAAATGTAAACAGCTGCCTTCTCACCTGGAAGTTACCTTCTGTTTACGAACTTATTATAGCAGACCAAGGGGTTTATCATAAGTACGATATTCTTGTTCAGAACGTTGTTGAGCTCGATGTGCGTGCGGTCTCGAAGGGTCTTCGGTGTAAACCAGTCCTTCAAATCGCGAATGGTATGATCATCCAACATTTCAATAAAAAGCCCTCGTTTCTGATCATCCATAATCTGTCATTTCGAATCTAGCCTGAACGGAAAACTTTCCAGATTTTCTGCCCTGGTCTCGGGGCGGGAATGAACGTATTTCGCGAAGGACGACACTGCGTTTTGTAGTCTCTATGCGAGTGAAGAGAACGAAGCAAAACAATTAACACACTGCATGCGCGTACAGTACATTATGCATCCTCGTCACCATTTTTGTGTACTTTGAAGGAACTGAACATATTGGACAGTTTTATTAAAGGAGGTCGCATACATTTCTTTATTACTTGTTCACAGTAAGATTTACGATATACAAACATCCCTTAGGACACCGACATGGCTGATACCGGTGACCTGGCAATGCCACCAACATTACATTGGGCAAAGCAAGTAATTACAACAAATCCATAACAAAATTAAATTAAGCAAGTGCTATAAAGTATCCATTGTCGGTATAAAGTTACACAAAATGGCTATCCATGGTGTCTTCATACTTCTTGAATCAAATTTTTGAATGGGTTTGATTGTTTTCTAAATATGTTATGTATCTCGAGCGTTTTATACAGATGTAAAAAAAAATTATTTTATTTTTGGTAAAATTGAACTTTTACTTATATTTCATCTACAAATTATAATATTTAATTTGTAATTAAAATTTAAAAATAGGAGAGAAAATAAGTTTATTGGTAATGTCTAGTAATACATAGTTCTCAATTAAAATATTATTAAAAGGAATGCACACAAATGTAGTGTGCTGTGTGTCCCTTTGGTGTAAATTTCTAGACTCCGTTTAGCTTTGCTTACAGGAGGCAGAGGAATTACCTGAAAGTTGAACTTTAGCTGGGCTTCAGAAAAGTTGGAAGTAACTGCGAATGGACTTTATTTATTTCCATTGCTGTCAAGAGACAGTATTCAAGTGTTTGTTCTGTGTTTGTGATCTATGTTGGAACACTAGTTGGTAGTAATGCATAATTGTGCCGTTATTTCAGGTAGTGTTGCCAATCGAAGCATCACTCAGCCCGCACGACCCGCTGGCCAAGTGGAGCGACCACGAGGCATGCTGGCAGATGCAGTATCGGGGGTCCCTGGGCGAGACCCTACTGCATGTCCTGATAATCTGCGACACCAAGCTGCACACGCGACTTGCTCGCACGCTCATCAAGTGCTTTTCCAAGCTGGCGCTTGACGTCGTGGAAGGGGAGGAGTATTTGGGTAAGTCTCTGTTTACATTGCAATTCTACAGGGAAATTAGCTTTTTTGTTGACATTTCCCCTGCAATGGACGTTTATCTGTTATTTAAGTTTAAATGCCTCAGTATGTCAACAACTTTATATTGTCATGAAATGTGTCTTATTTAATATTACTGAGAGTAGACCCGTAACTTAGATAAAAAATTATTTGAAATTTGAACGTTGGCAGTTTAAACACAGTCAACTCTCTATTCTGCAAACTCCGTAAAGAGTGTCGTGGATTGGGAAG
>NQII01005565.1:96900-152672 GCA_002778355.1 Clitarchus hookeri
AAAGTTTGTTGCCTGTTGAATTAATTTACAAATAATTTGAATATTATGCCAGACACAATTAAACACTGACTTTACGAGGAAAAAAGTACACTAAATGCAATTTTTTGAATTTTTATAATTTCCAAGGATAACGCTTTCATGAAATCATTCTTGGGAACCAAGGAACTTTGTAAAATGTTATGGTATATTGTGTAAGGTGTGGTTTTTGTCATGAGACTCATTCAAAAATGGCTTAAGTACAATTTTGATGCAATTTTTGCATACCAATGTTTGGATCCAAATTCCAAAATTCCAAGAATGACATCTTCAAAATAAGGACAGTTTTCCTGGGAACAGTGAAAGGCAGTGGACATGAGAGTTGTCTGTACTTACACTTTGAGAAAAAAGTTGACCATTGTGTATTGTGGTGTGGCATCGCCAGGCAGTGTAAGACCTGTAGATAATGTCAGCCCGGTGGCTTGCAGGTGCGAGNTGTGTATTGTGGTGTGGCATCGCCAGGCAGTGTAAGACCTGTAGATAATGTCAGCCCGGTGGCTTGCAGGTGCGAGCGGACTTCACCTCGCAATCGCCTACAACAACAACGAGCTGGTGCAGGACCTGGTGGAGGCCGGGGCCAACGTCGCTCAGAGGGCGATCGGTACGTACACACTAGCTGCAGACATATTACCTGCAATGGCCATCCCAAGTGCGTTGCGAGGTTTGACACGTATGATCAGGTGCAGTTCTAGAATTGTGCAAGGGCGGGTCTGGGGTTTCGATTCGTGGCACGAGGAGGGAGCACTGTCTCATAATTTTAGGAAACTATATTAAATTAATCAAATAAAATTTATATTTGAAACAATTATTTTTTTATTTCAGTTTTAAAATATTTACAAGACAGTTTTATGTTAATGTGAGTGTTTGGGAGAGAGGTCAGCGCGCTGTGATCACCCCGGCTAACCACCCCTGCATATGATAAGATACAGAAGTGAAAGTAGTGTCAACTAGGGTTACAGTCCATTCACGGTTACCTCCAACTTTACAGAAGCCCTACCAAAGTTCTGCTTCGAAGCTATTCCTCCGCCTCATGCAAACTGAGCTCAACCAAGACTGCGAAATTACACCAAAGGTACAACACACCGCATACATCCATACTCAGCGTGATAATATTTTCATAATGACTATTTTTTACTAGGCATTACCGACACATTTATTTTTTTTCTGGTTTTTTTATTATTAATTATAAATTAATCATTGTAATTTATAGATTAAATAAATATAAGTAAAAGTTAATTTTAGCAAAAAAAAAAATGTATTTTCATGTTAACACAAGTATAAAACGCTTGTGATTCACGCCATGCGTAGGAAACACACACACATCATACATGGGGTGATTTTTCAAAATTTTGATTTAAAAAGTGTTAAGAAATGACGAATAGACTATACTTGGGACACGGGGGGGTAGCTTGGGACAATTGACAGGAATGTTTGAGAATTATGCAGTTTCATTGAGCTGGTTGCCATAGCAATGTAACATGCATGGCGTTTTATTTTACTTGAACTGTTGTATGTGGAAATAAAATTCCTGTTAAAGTGTCCCAGGTTAGCCCAAGTGTCCCAAATATCCCCAGCTCGAAGTCGAGCTCACAAAAATGTAAGGCCTAAGTATTTTAATAGAAAAGCCTAGGTGTCACTATAATGGCATCTAAAATACCAGTTATTTGCACAAGTTAGCACGCTTTTATATCTAGTAAATTTCTTTGATGAGTTTGTCCTGCATTTCTTGCCCGTAAATACTTGGATAAACTTTAATTTTTTTTTTTATATTAGAAAATAAGAATATTTCATTTAAATATTAATATAATATGGTTTTCAAATTCCTTAAATATTACTACCAGAGGAAAAGTGGAATCTGAATGGAAAGAACTGTTTGCTGGTAAAGTGAAATGAAGCAATGAACTAACCTGCTTTACTCTCATGAGAGACATAACGCACATGTGGTACGGACAGGTTGGTACATTTAAGCAAAATTTACTTACTTCTGAGCCGAGTCATTTGAGAGTGACAAGATTGTGCTCATGTGAGTCAATAAGGCTTGTCACAAAGGACCATCAATGGAAATAGTTTAACAGTTGCTGAATTAAGTGGATATAATCCAGTTTTGCTGCTATTGCCACTGAAAGCCTGATCATGTGTTTATCCCTAACGCCTGCCCATCAGATGTCAGCCCTCGATGTGACGCAAGCATCTATCTTTCTTTATGTCAGATATTTCGAAAATCAAATTTATGGGATTTAAGAGAAACTCAACAAGACATCACCTTCAGTCCGTACAGATCAAGAATGCAAATTAGTGAAGACAGTACAAACTACCAAATTCGTGGGTATAGATATTGACAACAAATTAAAGTGGACAGAGCATATCATTAAAGTATTAAAAGAACTATCTTCAGCATATTGTGTATTTAGGTGTTTAAAAGACTCGGTTCATAAACAGACATTGAGACCATATATGTTGTCTATTTTCACTCTATAACCACCTATGGAATTGAAGTATGGGGAAATACCAATAGCTGTGTAATCATTTTTAAACTTTAAAAAAAAGTTGTAAGAATAATATCTAATGTAAACAGTCGTGCAAGTTTCAGACAACTAGTTAAAAACCTATGCATTCTCCCTTTTTAAAATACCAAAATACTTTTAAAGCAAACAGTGATATACGTAATCACAATACAAGAAATTCAAAACATATGAGAATACACCAACATAACACATCATGGAGCTGTCGGTATGTAGGTAACGCTCTCTGTAATTGTGTTCCAGCATCATTGGTGCAAACTTCAAATACAGAAAGAAATATTTAAAACTAAATTGAAAAAATTATTCCTTGCCTTTACAGTAAGGAAGAAATCAAAGACTACTTAAAATACCTAAGAAGCAAAAGAGTTTTGTAGGGTGAGAGTTGTAGAAATAGCAGTAATAAAAAAAGTAGCATTATCGTTAAGCACAGTTAATATAGGAATATATATTGTATTTTATAAGGTGCTTCATATAAAGGGATTGTAAAATATGTGTGTGTTTGTGTGTCACAGTAACCTTTGTGAGAGAGAAGACGGACGTAGTTTACAGTCCAGAACTATAATAATATTTGTGTTATTAATTTGTATCGTACTGATTTACAGTGTTGTGTAATTGTTGATGTATGGGATTAGAACCTGTGTATTGTCTATTGTAAAAACTGTATATGAAGCACTTGACATGTTCTATATCCCCTTAATGGTGATCTCCAGAGTGAAAATAACAATCAAATCCACCACACGTACAGCACCACTTGTGAAATAATTTTGTCTTGGTAGACGTCATTAAGTGCAAAGTTCATGGTTTCGATCATGGACCAGATGATGCCTTGTCAAAGATTTATATTAACAAGGTAAACAACCCTCAAAAGAAAATATTTTTCTGAGTAACCTGCACCATTTTAATTGTTTGCTTTCCCTTAGACAGGATGTCTATAAAGTCTATGCATTTTGGTGGAAACGTCACTTTTCATCTTTTCTGTTACAGGGATAGAGAAGGTAGTGCAGAATGTTGACTATACAGGAGATAATCACTGTTGTTCGGGCACGTCTGAGAGGATTGTCGTATGACAGTGTTAGAACTGACGTGCGTAGATTCAAGAAACTTGCCTCAATAAGAACGAAGTCCACTTATATGAAAAGTGGCTTCATTACTGAACAAAACGTTAGACATTAATTTGCAGTGGTTTGTGGTCTTGAGGAGATCATAACACACAGCTCGCAGTGCTGCTAAATCTTCTTCTTCACGTTTGTGTAGCACTTGGATGGGGTACGTGCATTTCTTGAAGGTAAACCATAACACTTTCCATACGGTGTTACATGGTGCAACCAGTTCTCTACTGAGACGGAGGTTCGATGCAGTTGGGCTGCGTTCAATTGCTCGCTGAATGGACCGCACTGTATTTGCAGATATTGGCAGCCCGGCAGAACATTCTTCATCTTCTACACTTCCTGTCCTGTTAAATTTGTTCACAAGAAGACAAATGTTTATTCTTGTTGGGGCAGGTTTCTTGAATCTACGCACAAAAATCAGTTCTAACGTCGTCACAGGGCGACCCTCTTAGACGTGCCTGAATAACAGCTGTTTTCTTCTGTATAATTAACGTTCTGCCCTACTTTCTGGATCCCTGTAACAAAATTAGAGCAAATGTGACGTTTTCACCAAAATGCATTGAGACTATATAGCTATCCTATATAAGCATGTGTGTTTCTGCACAATCATATGTCTTTAAAGTGGCACGAGAGCATCTTGATGCCTTGCTGCTAGGTCTAACCTTTCCTCCAAGCTTCAATCTATTCACGTTCTCCCATGAATTTTTGTAGCTTGACATTCATTACCCATAACAAAATATTAAGGGGGCTCCCTAATAAAATACTGTATGTATACACATCTCAGTAAAAAAAATGGTTTGTGAATACAATTTATTTAAGAAAGGTAAACAACTATTATATACTGCCATTATTTTTTAATTTTTATTCTACGTAATATATTCAAAGAGAAATAAAATAGCGGAAATGGTTAAAAACAGAATTTGTATGGTTTTCCAGCATTTTCTAAGTACAAAGTGGCTTTCATTGTTTGTATTAATATCCTACTGTTACTGATATAATTTGCGAGAAATTCAGCTGCTTGGGAATGCATAGCAGTCTTGGGAGAGCCTATCACATCGCTTCCTTGTAGCCAGATGTGACCACCAGGTATTAAACATTTTTTACTAGAGATTCCCCTTAACTGAAAGTTTCCTACCTTTCATTCTGGATGCTGCGACAACGTGCTGTCACTTGGTGTAGAGTAGTTTGTGGGTCGCAGGTAGCTTCTTCCTGCCGAAGGACCAGCAGCGGCCACAGCCGAGTAAGCACACGGACTACGAGGGGCTGGCGTACCTGGGGGAGTTCCCCCTGGCGTGGGCCGCCTGCTGTGCCAACGAGAGTGTGTACAACCTGCTGCTGGACAACCGCGCCCACCCCGATGCCCAGGACTCCTTCGGCAACATGATCCTCCACATGGTCGTCGTCTGCGATAAGTTGGTGAGTTCAACATCTCAGCCGGGAAGCTGAATACTATAATTTTCGCAACGTTTGTCTCCTTTTAGTCATGTTTTTGCCATTCTGACTACCTTGTATGCAGAAAACTACTTATTTAATGACACATTTTTCAAAACACCTGGTAGTTAACATTTTTGATATTCATTTTCTTTTTGATTGTTAATCAGTGTGTTGGTGAGAAACAGTGAAAATCTGATAACAGGTCCCAAAAATGCCATAGAATTTTGATAAAACCAAGTCTGCCACAAATCTGATGCAGATACAAACGATAAAACTGGCACTTTATACTTTCCTAGCCAGTTCATTTATACTTTTTATATTAAACATTATTTATTTTCCAGTAAACAGAAATGGTATTTGCTATGTTTCTGCTTTGGTATAATTTTGAAGGAATTATAAAGGTATTTTACACATCAAGTAAAAATTAAGAATCATTAACAGCTTTCTTGGAAGTATCTCTGTGCTCCCTTCAAAAAATAATGCAGAAATGCGGTACTGGGAATTGGCCCACCAACACATCACTAAGTCCAGACAGCCACCTGGCATAAACATAAGATAGTCCCTCTGTCACACTTTACAATTTCCCGCTGCACGCTAGCTCACCTCTCGGCTGCTAGGCTCACTGATTGCCAAACATCCATTAACAGAATATTGTGTGACATCACTTGCTGCCTGAATAAGCTGGCCCAGCCAGCAAAACATTGCAATCATTCATCCCGTGTGTTTGTTCAGCTTAGTGTATTGACGTGAGGTCGGGGGTGGAGAATGGTAGAGACGTTGTAGATGCACGGTACTCGTGCAAAGTTCTGGCGGGAAACACTCACTAAGAGGCATCTCGCTGGTTGCTTACCCAGGTGGCTAGGCTGTTCTGCCGATCCTCTACGTCTCAATTGAAGGTGTGTTAATTATGGTGCGTTAGGCTGCTAGCCGTGGTCGCCCCGGTACCACTGCGCGTGTCCGTTTTGAGGTGGACAGTCATGCTGGTGTGAAGTTAGCTAAATGCGGAGTTTGAAGGCCACTCCGCACACCAACTAACCACTGCTGAAAGTATATATTGCACTGAAAACACTTAAAAACCCTGGATTGGCTGGTTGGTGTGTCCAGCTCACTAAATGCCTTCAAGAGGCAAGACCTGCAATCACAACACTTGACTTGGGATTGAAGTCATTCCGGCCACTTGCCGTGAAGACGCCAGAGGTCACGTGACGCATGAGCGTAAAAGAAACTGAAAATAAGGTTAACCCCTATATTGACACAGTGAATGAGTGGGAAACAGTTTAGTTAATTTGAGACTTGACATAGGCCCTAACTAATAGTAACATATTCTAAAAACTACACATCCTACTTAAATATTAATGATGACGCATTTTTGTGTTGTTAAGTTTGTGTGCAAGTAGTGCTGAAAACGTGTCCATATGAGTGTGCAAACCTTGTGACTGCTGCATATAAAACATATACACTTAATACACATAAAGAAAATACATAAAACTGAATTTCCCCCAGTCACTGTTGATATGATTTGTAATTATGTTAAAACTCATCTTACACATATGGTGTACACTTGGGGTAAAGTGGTTATAATTTAGACTGCTCTTTGGGGCCACTGACACTCGGAACACTGGATGTTGCATAATGGCTTTGGTTGTTTGTACGCACCCTGATCAGGGCGCTACAAAGCCTGGTGTCGCCTTCACGTGTGCTACGCCCTGATGGCGCGCAGCGCTGAGTGTGAGCACACGTGCCGGTCAATTTGGATCCGAACCACGAGGCTGTTCTGTTGTCGCCCACGTGGTCGGATCAAAGTGGGACCATCAAGGCGAAGCTGGTGTTTTCCCCAACACCATCTAGATACTGTTGCTGATGGCCACGCCTGATGTTCTTGCCATCGGCACGGTGCTTGGCCGGGGCTGCTGTTGTACTGTGGCGCAGCGAACGGTCGTGGAGACCCGCGAGTTTGTTCACTCGTCGGTATGTGTGTGTATCTGCGGGTACCTCCCTGAGGAATTGGGATTGGGAAGGGCTTATTAACATCCTCGGGTGTTATGCCTGAAGGCTTACAAGACAACGGCTTACAAACTACCTTATGACCTAACTTAAACTAACACCCATGCCTTATCTAGGATTTGAACCCAGAACCTTNCTCACGTCAGTATGTGTGTGTATCTGCGGGTACCTCCCTGAGGAATTGGGATTGGGAAGGGCTTATTAACATCCTCCGGTGTTATGCCTGAAGGCTTACAAGGCAACGGCTTACAAACTACCTTATGACCTAACTTAAACTAACACCCATGCCTTATCTAGGATTTGAACCCAGAACCTTCCACACCACAGACTGGCGATGCACCAACCAACTGCGCCACAGGAGGTCGACACATCCCTGTGAGTGCTTGTGTTTTCTATCTCCTTTTAATACTGTAATAAGCATCCAGGCAGTCTATTTCCACCACAACTTTATGTTAAAAATGACTTGCTCAATCGTTGTCAAGGTATCTTTTTCCATGCATAGTTGGTAAATGAGTGTAATGTTTACTGCAGTCCAAGTACATAGTATGTTGCAAAATTAGAAAAAAGAATATTCACGTTGCTACTCTTGTATGTGTATTGCTGTAAGTACTTACATCTGTCAGTGGAACAGTATATATCTATAACAATTTTACACCAGCTTGAACATGCTCCGTTTTAAGGCCGAGAGTTTAGAGTTGTTCATGCGCGGCTGGTGAAGTGGGAGGAACTATGCCTTGTACTAACATGTCATCTCCTTGATTTGCATGATGGTTTGAGCGACAGCTGACACAGTTTGGCCTGTTCACTAGTAGACGTTTCCTCTCTGATAGGTGTTTGGCTTGTTTCTGCCCTTATTAGTCAGTGACGTTATAACTGGGAGGCAGGGTATACATTGCCCCTTTCTTAATTTAGCAAAGGATTCCAGAATGAAAGTAAATGGGAACCCAACCTGTTTTTGTTCACCAAGATGCATCAAATATATATTGTACACAATTTCTAATGCTTGTCATTGCAGTGATGTACCTGATTTGATGCACAGCTTAAATCCTTATTTTAAATAAGTTTTTGCAATAACTACTGTTTATAAATTGTTATCACACATTTGGCTGTCGGGTTATAGATATTTCTCTATCTTTTATGCAGCAAGTAATGTAGGTTTTTATCGCACCAAAGTTATTACAAGAGAAGCAAAAATGTCTTGAGAGGGGTGCCTAGAGGCCTGTTTCCACAAAGGGAGGTGCCAAAAGTCTTGCCCCTGAAATGAGAATCTCTTTCATTCTGTGTTATATACATGTTTGTGTGGGGGAGAAAGAGATAGCTGTGACAGAGAGATACACTGGAGATACACACACGTGGGGAAATCCAAATAAATAATTGCATATACACAACAAAATAGACTGTAGTGTACGAAGCGTGAAGTGACACAAGATTCCCTCTCACACATCAATAAAATGGTCTCCTCTCTCCTATCAACGTCCACAAAACAAATAAATAATTCACTGGCACTTGCGGAGAACATATCTGGTTACGTGAGAGAGAAAATTGTCTGAGCATAACTTGGGCTGTTGTAGTGTGCTACACTACACTAAAAGTCTCACATTCATCAGTGTTAATATTGTGAAAGTTTATTCAAATTAAATTGTTCAACGTTAAGCACACTCTAGCAAATATTAAATTCCCTAAGTCTGCTAAGTACATATAACACACTTAAATTCTCATTTAGCAAACGTAAGCACTGTTCATTCCACAAGATAAACATAAATTATTTAAAATTTTCTTTGATTTTGAGTGCCAGCCAGTGAGAATGAGACTCCTTTGTATGTCAGGTTACTCTAATGGGCAGAAAAGTCCTCCATTACTTTGACATTAGACGTAAATAAATAATTGTGTTAAATGACTGTTCAAACAAATTGAAAACATGTCACTGTGAGACAAGATGTTCAAAAGTCTTTAAAAGTGTTCCTGGTAAGGCACTTATACTTTTGCCGGGTATGCCTTCCCTCGGCTATTACTGATTGCAAAAAAATACAAGTTTATATCTCCTCATATTGTAATAATCCAGTAAATATTGGGCCTCTTCTTCACCTGCCCTTTGCTCTTTTATACTTTACAACATGTTTCACTACAATATTTAACTTTTAATATACTTTATATCATAAAATAAAATTTTCATTAGAACAACATCTTAGAGAGCAACTGGTCCAGATGAAGCCTAGTCCGAGAAGAAGAGAACTAGGCGGGCTAGCAACCCACTTCCCAGATTTTGGCGCAAATTCACGCATCCAATCATAGCCAGCATCCGCCCTGGAGTTGCCTGAGATGTGGATAACGCGAATACGTTAATGACGTTAACCTGTCAAAATCATATGGTAGTTGCTGACGTAACCAGTGGTTTTGTTTACGTGGTGCGTGTCCTAGACGCCGTACATGCACTCATCTCTGGTACTAGAGATACACTTCTAAATAACAAGCAGTCAGTGTTTATACATAATGTGTCCATTTTTCACGTCTTTGTTATGTAAACAAACAATGTTTACTTTTACTGAAATATCTTTATAAGCATAACTTCTATCAAACCACTGGCATAGAAAAATTAGTAACCCAACAATACTTTCATACTAAAACACATAAATATGTACATTACACTTCAAAACGTGTAAAAATATTTCAAAACACATAAAGCATAAAATAAACAAACATTCTGAATCGTTACGCCCCTGTTAAGTTGGAGACGTTATTTTGCCATTGTTATGAACTGATGTGGATTTGATCGAGAATAGCATGTATCACTGTCATTGGACTTAGAGTGTTTGTGTGGATGAGACTGCAGTGGGCACAGGGTCCCAGCATGATGTTTCAGAGCTCAGTTACTGGGCGATGCTCATCAGTGGCTGGGGTAGAACTGTCTCGCACACTTGCAGATTGAGGCTAGGGCGTTGCATCTTCTAGGGAGTGAGACAGTGGCAATAGTGAACATTCCATCAGTGATATGAGCGCTACTGACTTAACTAGTGTCATTAGTTGCTTGAGCTGGGATTACATTCTTGTGATGAGGCATGCAGGGCTTAAGTGATACTGTCATGCCACAATGGGTGGTCCTTGCCTGTAAGGGTCAGATTCCATCTTGCAGCAAGGTAGTTTGCTTTCCAAAAATCTTCAGTTGAACATCTTTGCAGTTTATGAATTGGAGACTAGTTATGTTACATATGCCAGCGGAAGGATAAATAGGGAGGTATTTGTATTCTCTCTTTGAACCAAGTAAAGGAAATTTCCACCTGTCATCATTATTTAAATTATTATGGTCATTACAGATTACCACCAGTAGAGCCTATCTTAAGGTAATTGTACTTACAAGCCTCTGATTTAAACAGACACTGGAAAACTGGGTAATAAGTTACAGTGCCGTGTTTGCAGGACATGTTTGGGTATGCGCTGCGGCACCCGAAGTTACCAGCGAGTAACGGCATCATGAACAAGAGTGGACTGACCCCGCTGACACTGGCATGCAAGCTGGGTCGCGCGGAGGTGTTCCGGGAGATGCTGGAGTTGAGCGCGCGCGAGTTCTGGCGCTACAGCAACATCACGTGCTCTGCATATCCGCTCAACGCCCTCGACACCCTGCTGCCCGATGGCCGGACCAGTGAGTGCCAAATAGAATTTGCCTGGAATTTTTAGTTTTTAAGCAATAAAATAAAGTTGTTCATTATTAAAATTTAGTCCTTAATGGGAGTTGGTCTCTAGGATGCGGACAAGGTGGGATTTACAAAGACGGCGTATTGTTGAGCCAGTAATATGGATAGGAAGTAATTGAGAATTTAGCACGGCGTTAGGATGCAAAATAACTCTGGAGCATGAAGCAGTAGTGATGGGTTGAAAAGCTGTTCGCCCATGTGACTTGTCCTGGAGTCTCCCTTGGTGCCTTGGTTTGGTGAGTGATTCCCATGCTTTCCTAGTGAGGGTGCAAGTTCACTTGTGATGCCAGTAAAGTAGGCGTGTGTGTTGTCGGTCACTTCACACGCCTGAAGACACAGTTATATTTGAGAGTACACCAAAGTAAAACACTTACATCAGGTTTATGGTGGTGTTTGAACCCCAACATCCCAACACAGCCATTAAGTGGTTGTAGCACAAACAATTGATGAACACTTCTAACTTATTGAGTAATGAAACACAGTGCTCACTAATTAAGAAAATGGGCCCGGCACTAAGGCCTGCCAGTAGTCTAAACTGTTTGAGAATGAGCACACAACTTGGTAAAAGAATTATGTGGAAATGAAGTCCCTAGGTGCGCGAGTCAGCAGGGGGTACTCCCCAGGCAGAAAACATGAAAGGTTCTGGTATTTAAAGTATATGACAGCTACACGGTTAAAGCAAGAGTATGAAAGCCCGGGCAGTTCCCAGCAGCGTGACCTCCCTCTCTACGCACGCGCCTGCTTCAAACTGACGAACATGGCAACCACCCACAGGCAAAGCTTGCATGGATTGGCACCAAAAACATGACGAGAATCCACAAGCTGGAGAAGTAAAACAAGGACACACAAATGTAACCCTTGCAAAGACAATTTAAATCCAATTTATAAAACATCATTATCATGACATAATTACGCAGGTTAGCACTAAACAATTACAATCAAGTATTATTTATTTTCTGCAGGGCTGTCTTTCTCAGGCTCTATTGAAATTGTTGCCAAAACACAATTTACTTTAAAGAAATTTTGAAAGTGAATAACCAAACAGACACTTATTTGAAGGATGGCACAGTTGTGTCGTCATCACTGGCCTGGACACACATGCCAGAATGACACAAAAATAAAGGTATCACCACTTTACCCTTTTACCTGGAGTAAACTCACATTATGGTATTTGCGCACAATTACGGGGAGCACTTTGCACACTTTCCAATTCAAGGAAACTGTTGTGTCTCCGACGTGGCCTTCATTCCCCTGGTAGTATTTCAGCTGGGGAAGTTTCCTGTTGGTGTCAGCAGGCCTGAGCTATCATTTCCCCAAAAGTTACCTGTTGGGACATGAATGCAAAACAGCCACTTGGCTACGTTGGTGGAAGGGCAGGCCAGCGAAGCACATTCCCACATCCCACGTGGGCTGTGGAGTCGAGGAGTGACTGTCTGCTTGTTTGGGACGCAGTAATCCTCAGTAGAGGGAGTGTGCCTGCTGCACTGGTGACGGCAGAATGAACGAGCAATTAAAGAAGGAGATGTAGCTTGTAACAGAGTGTCTTAGTGACAACCAGACCACTTTATCACGTGTACAAAACTGGCCCCCAACTCCATAACCATGTCATTCACGATGCACAAAGAATTGGACGCAAATAAGAAAGATAAAAAATTAAATCAAATAGCAATACTTTTTTTTTCTTTGAGACGATAACTGCAGAAAGTGAAAAATATTACTTTCCTCTGCTAGTTTTTACTTCCTCCTCCCCAAAAGATACAAAATATAAAATAGAAACATGAAAAAAAATTATTTTAAGAAAGGAGTACAATATTACTTTATTTTTTGATTAAGAATTCTGCAATTATAACAATTTAAGAGGTTACATGAAAATGTGCCATTAAAATAATGAAACTATACAAGATAAGGTACTTAACTGGCAGAAATTCCCCAATAAAGCCTACATTTCAAATTTTCTACATTTTACGTGTCTCAAAGTGAGACCAACCTCATAGTGTGACCTTCCCGACTGTCCGCCGTCGCTTAGCTTGCCAGGGCATTTATAGTAAAGATTCATCAATCGTCATCCTCCCCAAAGCTATGGAGAACATTCTCAAAACGGTAGTAGCTCGTCCAATAAAATTCTAAGGCGGCACTGATGTGCCTAAGGCGACCCCCTCAGTCGCCCCAGCCGCCGCTAGGTGGAAGGAACGCCGTGCACACTCAGCGAAACTCTTAACGCTTCCTCGGGCTGCCGTCAACTGGCAAAGTCTTCAACAATGTAAGTACCCATGACTCGAGCCAAAATGTCGTGAGGTAGCGTAACTTCGTTACAGGCTCGCATAATCTTTTTCAAGGCAAGTATATGCCTTGGCAGATAACCTGAATTTGATCCTTGATGGAATGCTTTTATTTGTATATCTTGTAAAATCAATGATGAATTATTTATTACTGCGTAAGTTTGTGTACACTAACTCCAGCAGTTAAACTTCCTGGGTGTTCCGGTGGAGCGGAATGGCGCAACACACACAATGTCCCCACGAATGTTAGCAAACTCATATCCAAAGAGTTCTACCTCAATCCTTCCACCAAGGTTCAACCAAGAAGTGCGGGATGGTTGTAGGGCCAAGTGAACCGCTGGTAGAGTAAACAGAAATCCTTCCTCCGCCTCAGTGGCGACTGACAAGGCAGGATATGCACGTACATAGTAATTTTGGGAAAGGAGTGCAGGTCTAACAAAAACAGCCTGAAGGGTAGGGGGAGGTTGCATGTCCGTGTCTTCCCTCAAAGAGTATTGTTGGACTGTTGACAAAAAATTGAGGTTAGCGGGTTGCGGATTCTGGAAAATAGACAGCTGAGTAAAAGAAGAGCCAGACTTTGGTTTGGTGTGCTTGTTTATTGGCCAGCAGTTGTACAAGATACACTCCAGCCTGTAACCAAGTGATTGCCTGAAGGGTAGAACCTAAGTGGCCAAGCATAATTAATCGCTGGTTGTACTGGGGCGAGGGTAACCCTTATAGCTAGGCTTGTGGCTGGCGCGGGAAATTCTAACGCGCGCCACTGAAACGGTGGTATGTCACAATGCAGCGGACTAGTAGATTGTGAACTGACTGGCAGGAACACTGAGGTGCGGCTGGGAGACCAGTCAGTGACAAACAAAAGTGAAGAAGCTGCTCGAAGCTCCTTATATACTGTCCAACCAGGCGCGAGTAACGGTTATGGGACGTGGAGGGATAGAGAGCCTGTCACCTCTTTGCACAGCCGAGTTGTGCGTTCACGTCCTCCAGTTTGTCAGTGAGAAGAACAAACAGCTTCACTTTTATGTAGAGTGCACGTGCCATCTGTGCAGGCTTGTGTGGATATTGGTGGCGGATAACCCTCGATATGCAGACCTCATGGCATGCAGCAGTGTAACAGTTGTCCATTGGGTGGAGGGAGAGGGGCGTGGTGGTGGTGGCAGAGGCTACCATGGAACATGACGTCGTCCGTGGCGCATCAGTACTATTGAGTTGCCTTCAAAAAACACTTCAACGGGTTACCTCACATCCATTTTTAGATTAAGCTGATTGAGAGGGTCATTATAAAAGATGAAGTCGAGTGTTTCAGCAGTTATATCTTGTCTGGATTTAAACTATTCATATTTATAAAAAGAAACAATAGTAGAAGGTAAAAGGGGAGTATGGCACAACGGGATGCAGGACCAGAACTCGGAGCTGTTCGTACTCTGTCATTCTGGTCCCCGACTGCCATTTTTCCCAAAGAATTTCCCCTTTTCCCTTAAAATCGACTAAATTTAGCTCAAAACTTCCCTTTTTTTATCTCAAAAAAGTATTTATCCCTCCAGCTGCAAAAACGAGCTGCAGAAAGGCAATTTTCAGACAATTTGAGGTTTTTGGGAGGCTCGCTTCTCGAGGGCAGAGCAGGGGTGGCCATATTGGTTTTATAGGCGTAGGGTATGCCAAATCGATGAGGGTCAGACCTAACCATTAGCTATCATGTTTATGTCAGCCATCTTGTCCGCCATGTTGGATGTTGGTGACCTTGACCCCATGACCTTTAATAACTTTAAACCAAAAAAATTATTTAAAAATTAAAAAAAGTTATAAAAATTATTTTAAAATAATATTAAAAATTGTATTTAAAAAACTTAAATTTCTGCAGGTTTCCTTTCCCAGCTCCATGTCAAGCAGACGACTGACCCTCCTCCAATCAATCACATTGTCTTAACATTCCCTTCCCCTTCCAACGTTTCTCATTGGTTAATTAGTCCGCAGGCCACCACCCATACTTATTCTGTCATATGCAGCCATCTTGGATTTTTCGTTTGTAATTTTTTTATACAATGCTAGAAGCTGCCATCTTGGATTTCATGTGTTTACTTTTACATCACCTAGGTGGTGCTAGTGTATTATTTATCGATTTAGCCACCAGGTGACGGAGATGTTTGTTTATGTTTTTAAAGTATATGTGGTGCTGTCGGTACCCTCCACATTTGATTATATTTTCTACACATAGGTGGCATTAATTTCTTGATTATGCATCCTGCTATCGGCCTGTACCTGTACCAAATGGTGACATTGACCATTCCTGCAAAGTATGTGAATTTGTTATATCTATTTATTTTATTTATTTTCAAATGTAATTATTTTTATTTAAATTTTGATATAAAGCGGAGGTATTTTGAAATAAATAAAACACAACATATTTTTTAAAAAACTTTTTTTATTTGGTATTATATCAAATGAGAAAAAACACAGTTTTATTAATTGCAATCTTTGGTGTTCACCGCTTCAGCGACCCAGGAATTGAAGCCGGCCGGGAAACCCCACCACTTGATGTACGCCCTTCCGTTACATCATTTCAGCACCTTCTGGGCCAAACATATGTATGGAAACTTTGTAGACTGGATCTCCTCTGTGTAGAAACCACCATGGATGGGTACATTATTCAGATCATCGATAAAGTAGGTCCTCGGAGCATAGTTGCGTATACGTCGCACACAAAATAGTTCAGGGCTCCATTTCGCCATGAACACTTCTCGAAGATGCCTTTCTGTTTGTAGATGCGCACCAGGTCGCCAACCTTGGCTTTAGGCTTGTGTGGGTTCCTTCTTTTCATGTCATTGTACAAGGTTCGAAGCAGGGAGTCATCCTTGATGTCTTCGGGCTTCATGCGAGTGGTAGAATTAACAGTAGAATTATACTCGCGAACGAGTTTTGGGAGTATATCTAACCACCATTCACAGCGAAATGCCTCCACATTTTTTCCTTCAGGGTCCTGTTGCACCTCTCGACGATAGATGCTTTGAGATTGCTGTATGTGGAATAATGATTTATGTTATTTTTCTTCATCAGAGCGTTGAACTTTGCATTGTAGAATTTATTGCCCTGGTCGGTTCGTAGATTCGTCGGGATGCGTCCATCGCACAATACATCTGCCATGGCCTTGATAACATTGTGTGCATTATTTGACTTGACAGGCCTCGCCCAGACGAATTTGCTGTATTCATTGATGTACTTGTAGCCCCTGATGACCCGAGCATACTGTAATGATGCAGTAATAATAATTATCGGGATACTTGGTTCATTTTCTTTTGTTTTGCGAGGCTTTGTAATATTTTATCAGGATTCAAAGTTAAAGCCGTAGTAGCTATGTTTATCGGTCTTACGCTTTCCTTTTTCGAAAATCTTACTTTTTGTTCGCATCAGCATTTGTTGATAGAAGCTTTCCAACATCAGTAAACAGTTTTTACCTCTGGAACATTAATTATCTTTTACTACTGCGCAGTTCGACATGGCTTGGGGATTCCGGCCCATGCCATGCCCTTATTTGGTCACGTTTTTGGCATCCTGGGGGCAAGGAGTGGAGGTAGGCACGGGGTGACAAATACCCTGTGAGCCTACCGCCCGCTAAAGGTATACAGAATCAGTAGTCAACCAATACTCGGAAAGGACGCGTCGAGCGTGGCGAATATCTCCCACACTGGCAAACTTTATCCTGCTGATTTCTTACCGCCGGTGTGGGAGGTCACTGCCTTTGAATTTTCCTCTTGCGATACAAGCTTTAAATGACGTGATAAATAATACATAATTAACTAACTACTGCGGCACTGCTTTGTTTGTCTGGTGAAACTAACTGTTTGTGACTCTGCATACTTGAAGATTGTATGTGAACTGGTTCGTGTGAATGTTAAATAAAAGTAAAGAGTAACAAATCCGAGACTTGACTTTATTTTATATTTATTTGGCGCCTTTTTTTTTTTTTTGTCTACCGATTGAGCGAACCGAGCTATAATTTCCAGCTGTCACTTCTGATGGCTGCCACGTTACAAACATGGCGGCCCAGACGTGGGGCAACGTTACAATGCAGTATCATCTCGACGAGGTTGGCTTGAAAAAGGTAGTTCATACCACATATCACGACCTTGCGGTGGTGGTAGTTACGTCTCGCAGATGCGTGCAGTTCATTGGAGATTCCCAATCGACTCACTCAATGTAGCCTCCCTCCTTCAGTTCTTCGACGATTGAAATCATCTCGTTAGTGTGGGTGTAATTTCCAACCCTTTGCGAAGCGAGAAGTAGTCATAGTCTATCGACCAGTTCGTTCGGGTCGTCCCAGAACATGTAGTCGTTGTTTTTGCCATCGTCTTATCTTCTTCAGAACTTCGCCACTTTTCAGTGCTAGGCTGCTGAAGAGGTCTGCGACAATATCGATTTTTTTGTGATCTTTGCCCTTGTAAGCCCCAGTCTCGGGATCATTATCTTGGTAAAGTCCATGACTAGGTTCGAGCAATGTCCTGTATTCCAGCAGATCGGATTCTGTAAACTCCCTGGGCTCCTTGCGAAATAGAAGTTCGTAAAGACCGGGGATTCCACATATTTTCTAATCGCCAACACGAATGATCCCACCTGGTAGAAACTCTATTTCATCAGCACCTAGGAACCATTAATCATTATGCCTGTATACACCATATGTCATATCATTATTATGAGATTTGTAAGATTGCAGGTAGCGATGAACCAGAGCATTGGGCATGAAGACTCTTCCGTGCTTTTTTCTTGTGTGGCAAATCTGCATCCGATCCATCGTCCCGATCTGTCTGTAAATCATCATGTTTTCGCGTCTTCATAGGCTTAGCAGTATCGTCGATTTCGGAGTACATCGAGACGAGTAATGGGCATAAAAATCTCTTCATTTTATAAGGTCGCTGAAATGTTGGCTCTCTTGGCGAGCAAGTACTTCGAGCGAACAAACTGTATCGTCCGATGCAGGTCGCTGGAAATGTCCGACATGGCACTGAATAAAAATGTTTACTGTTGCTCTCTTTTATAGGTTTAGTTTTGGGTCTCCGCCTAATACTTTCTATCTTACCCAGGCGTTCACTGCAGACATTCAATATGTCCCTGATGTAATTTTGAATATCTGTTTTCGTGGCGAGGTGGGAAATCGAGGTAGTGAATGTCCGTGTCATATATTCCTCCAAATTTTTCAGATTCTCTTCATTTTGCGCAAATGCCACATTCAATCTGTCGATAATTTGCCTTTGAACACTCATTACGTGCTCGTCCATGGCCACCATATCGCGGACGATCTCAGTCTTCACATGCTCCATATTCGTCCTGAGCTCGGGACAGGTAGTTCTGAGAGAATGGATTTTGTTCGGTCAACAAATTGTGCAGTTCCGAGATAATGCCATTGCCAGTTTCGAGGACGAAATGTTTAGTAGCCGCATCCTCGGGTTCGCCAACATTTAGAATTATTCCATTGTTTCTTGGTACGAGACAACCTCCATCTTCGTCTTTGTGAAGACGCAGCTTGAGGGTTACATTGTCCGAATCTTGATATGCTGTAACTCATTCTCGACAGTCGGCGATGAACTGATCGAATCCCCGTCGGTACCTCTCTTTGTATAGGGGCCAGTCCATAACGATCGTCAAAAATCCGTATTTATATCTCCAGCACAAGGCACACAGACTCTCGAAATCTGATAGCATCATGTCTGTATTTATGTGATCGTCGTAAATGTCGCGTAAATTTATATTGTTCATGCAAAACCGCACCAACATGTTGCATTGCGGCAGAGCAGCTGTTTGGGTGCACGGGAATAAGTTTGGCTGAGGTACACGCAGTCTACTTTCGTGTGCCGTCCCATGCTACAGTACCCTTGAATACAAGTTTGTGTTTCTCAGCAATGTCATCAAATACAAATATCGAGTTTGGTAGTGCTTTACTCGGTGGTACGACGGCTTCGTTATCACTGCAAGGGAAATAACTCACGCCAAACATGGCCTGCAGTACTTGTGCCAGTCGTTGGTATTTCGGTTGCTGGAGCGATTTTGAATATAGGTACACGTTCTCGAACCAAAGGCCATTCTCTTCTTCCAGTAGGCTTAGTAGAACGCATATTTTCCCGCAATTTGATGGTCCTGCGATGATACAGCATACTGTATTAGGAAATAGGCTTCCATGTCGCGAATCGTGGTAGATAGCTTCATCGTCATCATGAATGCATATGGGTAGAGTAACATCTTGCTTGATAATACGTATGTTACCACTACTATCTGGCGATGTGTGTGGTTCTAACTGCGGTGCATGTGGTGCTAACTGTGGTGCTACAACATTTAAAATGTCTCTTCAAAATATCACTCCGAGTAAACTGCCTTTGGCGGATTTTGCATTCAAAAGTCACACTTGAACTTTTTATTCTGAAGGATGTTATTTCTAGTCGATGCAAGCTGCGCAGAGCTGTAAATGCTTTACCGCAGAAACGACAAAGCAGATGCATCATTAGCATTTTACATCCATACTTTTCCAAGGCTAAAATGAAACTGAAACAAAAAATTATAAAAGAAGCGAATTTATACACTTGAGAAGATGGGAATAACATTAACATCGACCAGAAACAATAAAATAAAGTGTCGTGAAAAACGTGCAATCAGTATGCCACAGGTCTCCAAGGAGTTAGCACATGCTAGCGAGATATTCCTCCAGAGTCTCAGCATCAAAGTCAATCGTCATTACCAAAGAACTGGTTGTTTTTGAAGACAGTGTAATGAAGGTGGAACTTCATGCGTATCTGCCTTTCCTGATCGGACCATACACACTACCATCGGAAGTTCGGATAGCGGTCCAACACCAAGATATCTGCTCTCTTCCTTGCCAGTCTTTCCTGCGAATTAGGGGGACTCTAACGAAAGAAGTTGGGTCCAACCTGTCATCCACAAAAATATCGAACAATGGAATTCTTCACCTGATCGATCGCATCACATATTTTCTCAACGGTGTCGAGGTGGACCAGTCGCGATATGTGGGCATAACCTCAACGATCAAAAATTAACTTTCGCTCACGCCTAATGAGCTGTCTGCAGCCAATGTGGCAGGCTGGTGAATCGAATATGACTACAGTGCTCCTATATACCCTGGAGGCAAGTTCAAAGTGTGCATGCCTCTATCCATGCTATTGGGATTTGCCGAACACTACAAACGAATTATCTGCAATTCGAGGCAAGAAGTGGTGCTGCTTCTAGCTAATATGCATGCAGACACCATCGTGGGTACGGGAGAAAACCTGGAGACAGTGGAACTGGAACTACAATCTATCGAATGGATGCTGCCTCGTGTGCAGTTGAGCACTGCTGAACGTATAAAGATGCTAGAGAATGTGGAAGATGGCAAAAACATTGATGTGGCTTTCAGGTTGTGGAGTCTGGAGACATACCCCGGATTACCAGCAAGCCAGTGCATTAACTGGATGGTAAAGTTAAGTTTTGCTTCTGAGAAACCATGGTTCATCATCGTTGAGCTACAGACCAGAAGACAGCACAATGTGAGAGTGAGCCGTTGGCAGTTCAACACATGTAAAATATAAAAAGTGAAAATATTATTGAATAGCGAAAACTATTCGTACGTTGACATGAACTTGGAAAATGGCCAGTACCTGCTGGCATTTCAAATGTATGCTCAATTTCAAAAAACATATTATGGATGCCCTCAATATACGATATTGAGCACCGGTACTTTCAAGAGTTTGGCCCAGCTCATGGTATTCGATGCGAGGACGAGCGTATTAGCTCCAATGTAATCGACTGCAGGATCAAATTCACTACATATGGAAATATTCCTGCCAACACATACGCATTCTGCCTGATACTTCACGACCGGCTTGTATCGTACAATTGCCGAGATAAGACCGTCAAAATACTGTCGTGAGTGCAGCCGATAATATATAAATATAGCTGTTCCCACACTTTACATGTTTAGTCGTCTTCGAGGATCGTCAGCTTCAAGATGTACTTTAATCTGCAGGGTTTCCACAGCCAAAATTACTTCGTGCTCAAGGAGATCGCAGTGACCTACGACGATGATGGCAAAACACGAACCCGCAACTTCCGACCTCCATACCCCTGGAAACTGTTCCATGAGAAAAACAAGAAAACGAAACACCTGGCTGAGCAAGTACTGCCATGGACTGGAATGGGACCAATCCGAGATTCCGTACCATCAGATGGGAAATGTGCCGAGCGACTTGCTGATGCAGTACCCGAAGGCCCCGATTTACATAACAGGACCTGAGCAAAAAAAACTGGCTTAGCGACTTGTGTAAATTTGAAGTGGAGATTATCGATGTGCAGGCTGAGTATGGATGTCATTCGCTTCGCAAACTCTTTAAAATGTACAGCGAGTCGCATCGTCATGTCTGCGAGGGGTCAGACTGGGCCTGCACACTAAAGAACGTGCAGCTGCTGCACAAATGGTGCACCTCATCCTTGGACCAGAAATCGGGTGCCTTTGAGTAGACACGAAATAGTCCGAATCGACCCAAAGTTTTCAAACTCTGTTAAAATAATATTAATAAAAATTATTGAATTTTTTGCTGATTATGTATATTTTATTATGTGTACAATAAATTTTGTGTAAAAAAAATATGTTGTTTTATTTATTTTAAAATGCCTCCACTTTATATTTAAAAATTTAAATAAAAATAATTGCATTTAAAAATAAATAAATATGACAATTTACGTACTTTGCAGGAGTGGTCAATGTCACCATTTGGTACAGGCCGATAGCATGCTGTATAATCGAGAAATTAATGCCACCTATGTGAAGAAAATATAATCCAATATGGAGGGTGCCGACAGCACCACCCATACTTAAAAAATGTAAACAAGTATGGCCATCACCTGGTGGCTAAATCAATAAATAATATGCTAGCACCACCTAGGTGATGTAAAAGTAAACATGTGGAATCCAAGATGGCGGCCTCCAGCAATGTATAAACAAAAGACAAACGAAAAACCCAAGATGGCTGCATACGATGGAAGGAGTATGTGTGGTGGCCTGCGGACTAATTAACCAATGAGAAACATTTGTAGGGGAGGGGAATGTTAAGACAATGTGATTGATTGGAGGAAGGTCAGTCGTTTGCTTGACATGGAACTGGGGAGGATCTCTGCAGAAATTTAAGTTTTTTAAATAACATATTTTGAAATTATTATTTTTAAATAATTTTTTGTAAATGTTTATAGAATTTTAAAATAATTTTTATATATTTTTAAAATAATTTATTGGAAATTTTTTTGAAATTGTTTGGGTTCAAGGTCATTCAAGGTTACAGTGTCAAGGTCAAGTTCACAGACATCCAACAGGGTGGATAAGATGACTTACAGAACCAAGATAGCTGATTGTAAGATCCGACTCCGGACCCTGGACCCTGTGTATCGATTTGGCATAACCTATGCCTAGAGACCTGAAAAATTCACGAATTCAGTTTGAGACAAGTAGGAATTCACATACATGTACATTCATGTTACTTTTGCAATTGGTCAAATCATTGTTTGACACCTCGTAGAGATAAATGAGTAAATAACAAACATGCAATAAATTGTATGCCCAATCATAACCTTGTACTGCATGAGAGTATATAAGACCGTGAAGTCTAGCGTACAGGCCATTGAACTCACGAGTTTTACCCATGCGTATAAAACCAATATGGCCACCACCGCTCTGCCCTCGAGAAGAGAGTCTCCCAAAACCCCTGAATTGACTGAAAATTGCCTTTCTGTGGCTCGTTTTTGCGGCTGATGGAACTGGTGCTGTTTTGAGGGGAAAAGGGAAATTTTAAGGGAAATTTAATCGATTTTGAAGGGAAAAAGAAAAATTTTTGTAGGAAAATGGCCAATGGGGGACTGGAATGACAGAGCATGAACAGCTCCCCTTGTGCTAGACTCCCCTTTTTCCTTCTACTAACAATTATATTTGTGAGGTTGGTCCAATGTTTATAAGACCACTTGCTGTTCTAGAGTACTTCAGGGAGCACAAATTTTATATGTTGATGTTGAGAAATTCACATTGCAAGATGTGGACAATCAGTATTATGATGTGATAGTGTTTGAAGAATATTGCCGTGAAGATCACTGTGACAGGTTCATAAAGTAACTGTCTGAAGGTATGTCTGATCATTTACCCAAAAAGTGTGGGTTAGGAAAACTAGGTGGTTTGTTCCAATACACTATTAGTGGCCTGTACAGTGTAAAAGAATACTTAGTGATTCTCACAAAAAAAAAGTACATATTAGTTGCTTGTACACAGTTTAAAAACATGGATTCACACAGTACAGCTGTTAGGATGCTATACACTGCTGGAAAATATTTATACATAATAATATACTGACAGTATTTGTTAAGAACAGTTCAAAAAGTGTTAATGTTGTTGCATTGCAATGGAGGCCGATTCCAATAGGGAAAATACTTCATTGCCTGAAAAAAATTGTTCCATGTAAACACTGTTTTTCCTGCGTTAATATTGAGTTAGTTGTGTTTGGTGTTATTTGTAAATCTGTGTTTCTAAAAAAATATTTTTACAGAAATTTGAAGGAAAAAATGTCAGTTACATAATGTAATAGACTTTTATTCAAGAGCTGTAACATGTAGAGCTTATCTTCAGAAGTATTTTGTTGGTAGACTGGAACTCTGCCCTGTTCATTATACTGAATGGAACGAAGGAAGAACATCTGGATATGCTCGATGGAGGAATCATCCAGAGGTTACTGGAGGAGAAGTGGAAAACCTTTGCACGGGTTGGTACCAGTGTCGTCCTTCAGCAGTAGTAATGCTGAACAATATTTTTAGAACTCAAAGTTTAAAAATTTTGCTTGTGTAGTAGTTTCCATGAGCTGCATGTATTGTATAAAACATAAAAGAAATGAACATACAGTTTGGGCGAGACTTGGATTTTAATCCCATTTGTTAACAGCAGCTGTTGTTGATGTTTACAAACTTTGTCTGCTTGGAAAGAAGCTAACGGCACACAAAGTGCAAAGCTGACCCCCTCATGGAGAGAATGCGGTGTAGAGATCACGTGTCAAATGTGCAGTGTACATATACAGTATAAACAAACACTCCCTTGATAAGTTATATAATTCTGACAGGTGTGGTGGTAATTTGGAATTGTGTACCTACCTGTCTATCTCATATTTAGTCTATGGACCACACTTTCACTTCTTGTGTCAAGAATAAAAATAATTATGTACAATATGCTTTTACTACAATGCGATGTGTAAAGTGGCGTGCCAGGGCGTAGTTCTTAGGAGCATGCCGCAAATTTTAAAAACCCAACGACGAATCCACCATTGGCGAATATGTCTGTCCTGAACATTAGGTCGGAGGTTTTATTACTTAAAAACAACAAAACCAAGCACAGGCTTAGGTATAAATCATTATGAATAACTTAACTTTACGGCTAATCATCTGTTATTCACATGTGTGGTTGGGGGTGGGGCACGCACTTATACGGTAACATTTAGTAATTTAAGAACAGCAAACAACATTATACACCTTCCATACTTTAATTTTGTTTTGAGCCTAAGATTTTGAGCCGTATTTGCATCTACTTCCAGATTTTTGTCATTACACGCGTGTTCTACAAATTCATCACTCGTTTGTGAAACTGGTGGTTCGGGTGCATCTTTGTCTATTTTGAATGTCTGAAGTTACGGGAAGAGGGTGGGGTGTTTTTTTTTTTGTTTAGAGTAAGTGTTCAATAATTCACTGGTGTATGTTTCGGTGCATATCCACACCAGATACACTGAACTTTCAGGCCAGTTGAACTGATGGATTAGTTAGTTTGACCGGAATCAACCAAAACAGTAGTTTCCGAACGTCCAGTGTATTATGTGGTGGATGCACCGGTAAGTTTACGAATACATGGATAGTGCAGCTGTTGAGGGAGAGACTATGATGGCAGAGGCAGTTCTTGAAGCGGTTGGCGATCCTGGTGCTACACCTGCTGCTGCTGAGCACGGCGATCTACCTGCGGCCGCTGGACCAAGCAGACCCCTTGCTGGGCAATATGGAGTGGCACGACATAGCCCGCTACTGCGCAGAGATTGGCACGGTGTGCGGAGTGCTGTCCTACGTGCTGTTCCAACAGGGCGGCGAGATCAAGAACCAGGGCTTCTACAGCTTCCTCAAGCAACTGGTACATGCTCCGCCTCTACAACTGCACTGCACGCTTCTCGCTAAATACACACCTAGGTGCTACAGTGAGCAGCTGGAGCCAGGTCAGTGTGAGCAGTGACGTGTTTGCCCAACACGTTGTACCACAACACACTTCACAGGCTTCAAACATTGCCGGGTCATAAAAACAAATCAGTACAGGGAGCTTGCACAAAGACCATTAGGTGTGAAGTTTTTATTTTATTTTATNTTTTTTTTTCTTCTTCTTCTTCTTTCCACATTTAGTTTACCAGTTTATCATATTTACTCAAGTGTACACCTATAGTCTAAAATTTTTACAGGGTGTAGTCGTTAAGTTAGGGTACGACAAATTCCAGGTTCAAACCCTCGTATACTTTGTAATACAACATTGCAACTTTACATTTAAGGAATCCATCTACTTGGCACACGAACTGGACTGCAGTGTCCTTGTAATACATGTTTTTAAAACAAATGAAACAATTTCACAACTGGTTAATGCATGAAAAGAAATAACATTTCAGACTAGAGCAGAATGTAACTTAATAACACATCACGCTTTAACCACACACTATTTTGAAGCTCCTCCGCATTAACAGAAATTACATTTTCTCACGGTCATAGCTTAATATATTCTGTTTGAATCCCTGTGAAACTAATGTAGGACCTTGCTGCTGACTTTCCACCAATACAATAATAGGGTCACTGTTTAAAGTCCCGTAGGTACATTCAGCACTACCAGAACACTGTTCGCATATTGAGGGACCTTTGCATAATGGCGATGGTGCACTTTATGTGCATGGTAGTGTCACTGTTAAAGCTCCCGGGATTCTCAGTCTCAAATGTGGAACACAGCTCCTGGTAGGTGAGCCCCTTAACTTGGGATTTAAAAGATTAAAATGCACGCACACCACCATTACACTCTCGCATCGTGTACAAACTAACATGTAAATATAATATAGTTCTAGCTAGCAGTAGCGCAGTGTGTCTCAAACTAAACGAACAATAACTTGTATAAAGTGCACAAGTGCTCCGTACATCTCGTAACGAAGTGAACACAACCAAATTCATGGTTTGCTTGTTAAGTAGATTGACGTTCATTGTAGTGACTTCCTGCTTTGGAAGAAAGTTCATAGGTACACCTACAAAATGGATTTTAATTTTTAGGTTTTATGTTTTAATAACACATTTTTCTAAATCAGTCAAAGCTATCTGATAAAATTAAGTAATGAAACCAAAACAGAAGGTATAGACATAAATACAGAAGGCATACTGTATTGAGTGAGGTTAAGCAAAGGTTATACAGTACATACCCATATATAATTTTCAGTACAACTCTGAGTTTACATAGTCATTATATTTTTTAATGAAATATATAAAAACTACAGAAGCTCAAGTACAGTAGAAACCCAAAATTGTGAGGCCTCACAATGCCTCAGAATGACCTCCCAAAATCGCTGGCCTCGCAAATTTGTTTCCAGCAGATTTTGACCCCCCAAAACACCAAAAATTATATTACGATAACATTTTTCGCATTAAGTCAGCTTTAATCGTCTGTAATCGCAAAAATAACATGTTTTTAAAAGGACATATTGATTTATTTTAATATACAAGACGTCTTCCGAATCGTTGTACCCCCAAAGGGCCTATACAAACTCTTCTTGTACCAAAAAAATGTNAGGTGTGAAGTTTTTATTTTATTTTATTTTTTTCCAAGTGTACACATATTGATTTATATATGCTGCTGTAATTAAATTCTTGTGTAACAAAGGAGCATCTCAAACTGGCAGCCGCTTTACGCTTTACGTATGTGCATCAGGCGGCGAAGCATTCGGCAGCATGCGGCCGCCTTGCCTACGGATGTGTCAGTAGTGGGCCGCGGACGGACAGTACGGAAAAGCAACTGCGATGCAATCCCTGTGAAAATATCACATGAAAAATCATAGAATCAGAGATTCGGGTTTCAGTTCAGGATTCAGTAATTTCAGATATAGATTTGAGGGTAAATTCGAATTCGAGGAAAACTGGATTGGCCCCATCATTATTTCTTAAGTAACAATTTCACGTCTTTAATTTTTTTTTGTTAAATTTTAATTTTTAGTGGCTCTTTAACAACTTTTGGGAATTATTTATTTATTTTAAGACTTAATGAAATTTTAATTTTGGAATCATGATAACACCAAAATAATAGCAGCATGGCGTGCTAGACAGTTCAATGTCATGGTGTTCCAACTAAACCTTACAAAATGCTAAATAAAAATTATGAAAAACGCAACTCCAAACAAATTATAACACGGCCTGAGGAAGGGCATGTTTATTTTTCGGCGCTGTGTCTAGTTTCTCTTTATTACCTCAGCGTATGACACTTTCAGGATGAACATATTCTCTGATCACAACTTGTTTTCCATCTTATCTTGCATAATTCATTACTTTTAACTGGAACACAAAAGTGTAACTGCACTTTTATTCCTAGCCAGCTAAGCTGTAGAGCAGGTGTCACTCGTTGGTCGTCTTCTTTTCTTATTTTATGCCTGACACCTGGGCACGTGGCGACAGGCAAACAAAGTGCTCGCTCATGCCTCTTCCTCCCCCTCCCATTCCTTGATACATCCTCCTCTTCTCTTTCACCCCCAGGGGAAACATCGCTCACCACACCCACACCATGTTGTTGGCCGGGCTTGTTGCTATGCAGGCGATGGCCAGGCAAGATAACTAGACTAGGCATGGAGACTGCACATCAGCATCCCTGCTGGGGCGGGTAGATAAGTTACTGCCTTTATTTGTTTACAAGTCACGTGGGCAGCCTTCCCTTCAGGCGCTGAGCACCGCGCTCGTTTCAACTCCCAACTGCCACAGTTTTTAACAGATTTTAGTTTTTTTTTTTTTTTTTTAATCTCGAGGCATGCAAATTATGAGTAGAAACACTACAACCCATGTATTTTATAGCTGTGGAGTCGCGAATGTATGTTTAATCAGTTTTATTGCAATTTATTACATTTTTCGGGGAATTGTCCTATTTTTTCAACGATTGGTTTATGAATTTTTTTGGCGGTCCCTGTGAATGGTCTCGCAAAATCGCTGCCTNTCACTTTAACATGTGCGAAGTGCATTTCCAGTAGCCTCTAAAGGGAAAATCAGACAATGTATTAATGAAATATTGTTTTAATTCAATAGGCGGATATCATCCAAACACGATTATACAGTACAAGCCCCGTATAATGTGGCTGTTGGGGGACAACTCAGACCCGCATTATAGCTTTCCGTGCTCTTCCGGGAGTGACAGCATAAGGTCGGACCAGCATCAAAGCAAGAACTTATCAAATACCGTATGTTCCAGGCAAAGGATGAACTTTTTCTACCAAGGGATGTGTTTTTCGCTGCATGTTTGTGTTATTCACAAAGGATGAAGGAAGTGCTTCCCCCCCCCCTTTTTTTTTCTCGGGAGGAAGTGAGAAAGAGAAGCGCAGAAACTAACACAAGGAGTGCTATGGCGGCAGGAGCGAGGTTGGTAGAGTAGGAATAGCTTATGTCAGTCGTGAAGAAAGAGGGGAGTATGAGGCTCTGCTCTAATGGGCACTTTTTGTTAACAAAATGGTCACGTTACACCTTTTGTCTTCAAAATCTATGATGTATTTTTATAATTGCATTTTGCATTTTGTCCACTTCGAAGCTGAAAAATTACAAAATACAAATTACTAAACCACCACCATAATAGTTTTGCCTGTTTGAAGCGTTTAAATGCTTATATAGGCAATGTTATTGGAATAAACAAATGTTTATTGTACTCAGAATGAGAATTTCACAAAGCAAGTTGCAGAAATATTCTTTAAATATGTTAATGTTTTGTTAATCGGGATGGAACCACCGAATCTAAGATTTGCCGAATCCACCGAATCTTAGGGATTCGTAGATTATGTTGATTTGATATAAAATTTGTGCAAAGGTTAGTTTCTTATTTCTTTTTGGTTAATTCGAAATTATGCATAATTTTTAATTCAAAATAAAGTTTCCCCAAAGTGCATGTAAAATTCAAATGATTATACATGCTGCTGTAATTAAATTCTTGTGTAACAAAGGAGCATCTCAAACGACCGGCCACTTTACGTATGTGCATCAGGCGGCGAAGCATTCTGCCGCATGCGGCCGTCTTACCTACGGATGAGTCAGTAGTGGGCCGCGGGCGGACAGTACGGAAAAGTAACTGCGATGCAATCCCTGGGAAAATATCACATGAAAAATCATAGAATCAGAGATTCAGGTTTCGGTTCAGGATTCGGTAATTTCAGATATGGAAGGGTAAATTCAAATTTGAGGAAAACTGGATTCGCCCTATCCCTATTTCTTAAGTAACAATTACACGTCATTAATTTTTTTTGTTAATTTTAAATTTTTAATGGCTTTTTAACAACTTTTGGGAATAATTTATTTATTTTAAGTCTTAGTGGAATTTAAATTTTGAAATCATGATAACACCAAAATAATAGCAGCATGGCGTGCTAGACAGTTCAATGTCATGGTGTTCCAACTAAACCTTCACAAAATGCTAAATAAAAATTACGAAAAACGCAACTCCCAATGAATTAGAACACGGCCTGAAGAAGAGCACGTTTATTTTTCAGCGCTGTGTCTAGTTTCTCCTTATTACCTCAGCGTATGACACTTTCTGGATGAACATATTTTCTTGTGACAACTTGTTTTTCATCTTACACAAAAGTGTAACTGCACTTTTATTCCTAGCCAGCTAAACTGTAGAGCAGGTGTCACTCGTTGGTCGCCTTCTTTTCTTATTTTATACCTGACACTCGCGCGCGTGACAACAGGCAAACAAAGTTCTCGCTCATGCTTCTTCCTCCCCCTCACATACCTTGATACATCCCCCCTCTTTCACCCCCAGGGGAAACGTCGCTCACCACAGCCACACCATGTTATTGGCCGGGCTTGTTGCTATGGCCAGGCAAGATAACTAGACTAGGCATGGAGACTGCACATCAGCATCCCTGCCGGGGCGGGTAGATAAGTTACTGCCTGTATTCGTTCACAAGTCACGCAGGCAGCCTTCCCTTCAGGCGCTGNATTTTTTTTTTTTTAATCTAGAGGCATGCAAATTATGAGTAGAAACACTACAACCCATGTATTTTATAGCTGTGGACCCGCGAATGTATGTTTAATCAGTTTTATTGCGATTTATTGCATTCTTCGCAATGGGTTTATGAATTTTTTGCCGGTTTCTGTGAATGGTTTCGCAAAATCGCTGCCTCGTTAAACCCAGTACTCGTAAATTCAGGTCTACTGTACTCACAGAAGCTCAATCACTCACAATTTAGTACTTGTCAACAGCCCCCCCCCCCNATATAGAAGGATGACACATTCTTCACATGGCTGCCTGATAACAACGTTCTGCTGGCTAGGCCAGCTTCAACAGGCGACGAGTCGTAGGGCGTTGCAGTATGGTGGCAGGGTGCTGTTGGTAGTTAACCTATTGGTCAGGTGGCATACTAGCGTGTGGCAGGTTGTGAGTACTTGAGCTTCTGTCCTTGTTATATGTTACTGGTAGCCTACTTGTAAACTTTACTCAGATATTTTTGATGAACGTTCTGATTGTCTGTGATGAAGGCTGGGCTGGTGTGAACTGACACCATGAATCTCAGGAGTAAGACTGCGACCTTGTGTACACGTCCGTGGCAGACGTAGACTCTGCTCTGCTGATCCCAACTGCCGATGTGTACGGCGTGGTTGATGAGACCATCAGTGTCTTGTTTAACAATCGTGACCTTAACATTTGGAGTACCGTAAGCGGGGGTCACTTTGTGATAAATTGTGGTGATTTTGTGACACTCAAAATAGTGTTTAAATACCCCACTGTGTAAGTTGGATGTTTCAGATATTCTGTGCTGCCATTTCAACCACTGAACATTTTAAGTAATGTATATGAAATTAACGAAAATTTGAATAGTAGTAAAAAACATTGAAACACTAATGTCCACCCACCCAGTCACAAAGCTTATGTTATATTATTTGTCTTTTGCATAATACTGTGCGATTCTAAATTCTGCTCATAACTTCTTTTCAGTTTCTGACATATTCCAACAACTCTGTTGATGAACTTCTTATCTTCAGAATAGCGATTATTGATATCAGAGTTGGTACTGAATATCATAAATATTTAAGTAAATAATGATTATCTTGTTGAAGCACATGTTTGAAATATGGTTTTCAGGGCTACTGTAGATATGATGATAATTCTAGGTACCCTATCTCAACATCTTTGGAAACATCATTGAACTAAGAACACTCTGGAATGACAGTCAAGAATTTTGTGATCTTTGTAGCTTACATTTGTATTTAGTTTAACAGGATTTTTAAACTGACAAAGCAGTGTCACTGTGTTAAATGTGCCACTTTGCCAGACTGTGTGGCGTAGACAATATTCCCTCAGGAAACAGCTGCAATCTATTGTACTAGAAATATACTTTCATGATGAGGCAATGATTGTGTATACTACCATGGTAGACATGCCAAACACAAAGCACATTAATTAACATTTCTAAGGAAAGAGTTTGATTACGAACACAGACAACTGTGGTTATCTGGAAATTAGTCCAGTGTTTGTAACATATTTTATTCTCTGTTATTGTGTCACTGTTAAGGCAAAGGCATTAGTATATCATTACTATTTACATGAGTTCAATATTGTTTAAGTTACTATTAAAATTCACAAAAATATTTTTATACATACTGTGAAAATGTAATAAAAGTACGCCTCATGAGCTCACAAGAGGTTGTTTTTGTAGTGCGGAGGTGTTATACAGTACAATACTGTTGCAATGAATATATACTTTACTCACAACTTATAAAATTGCTGTTCTAATTCGAACAAAAATTTGTCAACTCCCACTGTATTTGGCCTTGTAAGTAACAATGTAAAAATTTATAGTTTATTTTGCTGGACAACTTCGTCTTCCATTTATGCATCTAGTGATTTTAAACATTCCTTTCCTAGTCTCACTTATGCACCACTGATTAGTGCGTAGTTAATAACTGAAATGGCCAGGTTTGATAGGGAGTGTCTGATGGCATGCCTTATACCTTGAAGATATGAGTGATTGTGTTGTGACGTGTGATTGTGTTGCGTTGTGATTGTCGCAGAGCCACGACCCCGCGAAGGCCATCTTCCTGGTGTCGAACATGCTGATCCTAGTGTGCATCCCGTGCCGCCTGATGGGCGACAAGCGCTCGGAGGAGGCCATCCTGCTGTTCGCCGTGCCCAGCTCCTGGTTTCTCTTCATGTTCTTTGCGGGGTAATCGTGCCTGGGGCGCTCTTAGGCATCACTGTCTTTACCTATTAAATTGATTTCTTGGATCGGTCTTACTGATGCACATAACAAATTTGAACGAAAGAAAATTGATTTACAATAAATATATTTTCTATCTTTTTCGTGCCAGTTGTTAATGTTAAATGACACGTATATGTTTCTACAAGAAATATATTTATTCTGAAAAAAATTTACATCCTTAGTATTGATTTAAAAATCAATTCTTTTGGAGCAGATTTAACTGATTTAAGAAAAAATTGCTTTTTAATTGGCATCCCTAGACACTTTGCTCTCTCAGTAGCCTGATGTTGTGCCGTGAAGTATCACTCAGCAATGAAGCCAGTCTTGCCAAGTTTTTCACATGCACTTTAATTGGTCGTTGCAGTCTCAACATAATTTTCCCAAGTTAGATTGAAGCATTTAGCATAACTTGTTCTTTATAGCCCGAGGGTGGTGTTCAGTATATAAAAATAACAGTCATTATACATATACATATTTATTAATGCTGGGATTATTTTACTTTAGTGCTGTTCACTTGGATCAACTGTAGCCGACATAATCTAAGTCAGGGCTATTCAAATAGTTTTCCCATTGGGCCACTTACAAATACAACAATGCTTGACAGGCTAAAATCACTTATTACAAAGTTGTGGCTCACTTATATATAGTTTATGTTTATGTTAGTGATAGTTACAGTTAGATAACTGTGTTCAAAAGTATATATTAAAAAAATTGCTGATAAAATCCTTTATCACAGGCCAATCTTGATGCGTCTGGCAGGCTGCGTGCGTCTCGTGGGCCGCTGATCGAGTAGCGCTCATCTAGGTGGTGTTGGCAACAAACATGCTGTGAGAGTACGCTTTGTGTGCAGGGCCATNTATAGAAGGATGACACATTCTTCACATGGCTGCCTGATAACAACGTTCTGCTGGCTAGGCCAGCTTCAACAGGCGGCGAGTCGTAGGGCGTTGCAGTATGGTGGCAGGGTGCTGTTGGTAGTGAACCTATTGGCCAGGTGGCATACTAGGGTGCGGCAGGTTGTGAGTACTTGAGCTTCTGTCCTTGTTATATGTTACTGGTAGCCTACTTGTAAACTTCACTCAGATAGTTTTGATGAACGTTCTGATCGTCTGTGATGAAGGCTGGGCTGGTGGGAACTGACAACATGAATCTCAGGAGTAAGACTGCGACCTTGTGTACACGTCCGTGGCAGACGTAGACTCTGCTCTGCTGATCCCAACTGCCGATGTGTACGGCGTGGTTGATGAGACCATCAGTGTCTTGTTTAACAATCGTGACCTTAACATTTGGAGTATCGTAAGCGGGGATAACTTTGTGATAAATTGTGGTGACTTTGTTACACACAAAATAGTGTTTAAATACCCCACTGTGCAAGTTAGATGTTTCAGATATTCTGTGCTGCCATTTAAATTACTGAACATTTTAAGTAATGTATATGAAATTAACAAAAATTTTAATAGTAGTAAAAAACATTGAAACACTAATGTCCACCCACCCAGTCACAAAGTTTATGTTATATTATTTGTCTTTTGCATAATACTGTGCGATTCTAAATTCTGCTCATAACTTCTTTTCAGTTTCTGANTTATGTTATATTATTTGTCTTTTGCATAATACTGTGCGATTCTAAATTCTGCTCATAACTTCTTTTCAGTTTCTGACATATTCCAACAACTCTGTTGATGAACTTCTTATCTTCAGAATAGCGATTATTGATATCAGAGTTGGTACTGAATATCATAAATATTTAAGTAAATAATGATTATCTTGTTGNTCAGAATAGCGATTATTGATATCAGAGTTGGTACTGAATATCATAAATATTTAAGTAAATAATGATTATCTTGTTAAAGCACATGTTTGAAATATGGTTTTCAGGGCTACTGTAGATATGATAATAATTCTAGGTACCCTATCTCAACATCTTTGGAAACATCATTGAACTAAGAACACTCTGGAATGACAGTCAAGAATTTCGTGATCTTTGTAGCTTACATTTGTATTTAGTTCAACAGGATTTTTAAACTGACAAAGCAGTGTCACTGTGTTAAATGTGCCACGTTGCCAGACTGTGTGGCGTAGACAATATTCCCTCAGGAAATAGCTGCAATATACTGTACTAGAAATATACTTTCATGATGAGGCAATGATTGTGTATACTACGATGGTAGACATGCCAAACACAAAGCACATTAATTGACATTTCTAAGGAAAGAGTTTGATTACGAACACTGACAACTGTGGTTATCTGGAAATGAGTCCAGTGTTTGTAACATATTTTATTCTCTGTTATTGTGTCACTGTTAAGGTAAAGGCATTAGCATATCATTACTATTTACGTGAGCTGAATACTTTTTAAGTTACTATTAAAATTTACAAAAATATTTTTATACATACTGTGAAAATTTAATAAAAGTACGCCTCATGAGCTCACAAGAGGTTTTTTTTTTAGTGTGGATGTGTTATACAGTACAATACTGTTGCAATGAATATATACTTTACTCACAACTTATAAAATTGCTGTTCTAATTTGAACAAAAATTTGTCAACTCCCACTGCATTTGGCCTTGTAAGTAACAATGTAAAAATTTATAGTTTATTTTGCTGGACAACTTCGTCTTCCATTTCTGCATCTAGTGATTTTAAAAATTTGTTTTCTAGTCTCACTTATGCACCACTGATTAGTGCGTAGTTAATAACTGAAATTACAGCCCAGGTTTGATAGGGAGTGTCTGATGGCATGGAAGATGTGAGTGATTGCGTTGTGGTTGTCGCAGAGCCACGACCCCGCGAAGGCCATCTTCCTGGTGTCGAACATGCTGATCCTGGTGTGCATCCCGTGCCGCCTGATGGGCGACAAGCGCTCGGAGGAGGCCATCCTGCTGTTCGCCGTGCCCAGCTCCTGGTTTCTCTTCATGTTCTTTGCGGGGTAACTGTGCCTGGGACGCTCTTAGGCATCACTGTCTTTACCTATTAAATTGATTTCTTGGATCGGTCTTACTGATGCACATGACAAATTTAAACGAAAGAAAATTGATTTACAATAAATAGATTTTCTATCTTTTTCGGGCCAGTTGTTAGCGTTAAATGACACGTGAATGTGCCACTAAATCGAAAAACGATTCTACAAGAAATATATTGATTCTGGAAAAAATTTGCATCCTTAACATTGATTTAAAAGTCAATTCTTTTGAAGCAGATTTAACTGATTTTCAAAAAAAAAAATTGCTTTTTAATTGGCATCCCTAGACACTTTGCTCTCTCAGTAGCCTGATGATGTGCCGTGAAGTATCACTCAGCAATGAAGCCAGTCTTGCCAAGTTTTTGACATGCACTTTAATTGTTCGTTGCAGAGTCAACATAATTTTCCCAAGTTAGATTGAAGCATTTAGCATAACTGGTTCTTTATAGCCTGAGGGCGGTGTTCAGTATATATAAAAAAAAACATTCATTATCCGTATACATATTTATTAATGCTGGGATTATTTTACTTTAGTGCTGTTCACTTGGATCAACTGTAGCCGACATAATCTAAGTCAGGGCTATTCAAATAGTTTTCCCATTGGGCCACTTACAAATACAGCAATGCTTGACAGGATAAAATCACTTATTACAAAGTTGTGGCTCACTTATATACAGTTTATGTTAGTGATAGTTACAGTTAGATAACTGTGTTCAAAAGTATATATTAAAAAATTGCTGATAAAATCCTTTATCACAGGCCAATCTTGATGCGTCTGGCAGGCTGCATGCGGCTCGTGAGCTGCTGATCGAGTAGCGCTCATCTAGGTGGTGTTGGCAACAAACATGCTGTGAGAGTACGCTTTGTGTGCAGGGCCATCCGGCTGACGGGGCCCTTTGTGACGATGGTCTACTCGATGATCACAGGCGACATGCTGACGTTTAGCATCATCTACATGGTGATGCTGTTTGGTTTCTCACAGTCCTTCTACTTCCTGTACAAGGGCCACCCGGGAGTGGCCACCTCCCTCTACCACTCTTACCCCACCACCTGGATGGCACTCTTCCAGATCACCCTCGGCGACTACAGCGTGAGTCTGCCTCCACTTCACGCACTTACAGCTGTCGCTTCAGCTGCTAAATACTTGTATCACCTGAATATAGGATCACCATTTGCACTTTGGCCTAGAGGAAAAACCAACAGACTCACAAATTATTTGAATATGTGCTTTGACCCAGTGTACTGTGAAACAACAATGTTCCAAAATACGGGAACTCCCCGATAGTGACTTACTGCGTTAAAGCCATGCGAACAACTGCCGAGAACAAAAGAAGCTTGACCACGACTGTAGCTCCAGCACATTGTATGGGAAATTCAAACTCTAGACCATGAGCCCGGTCTAGACACACAATATTACATGATTAAACCACTAATAGATATTAAGAAAACATTTTTTTTGTTTTGAAGTTTAGCAGTGATCTTTAAAACTGCACATGCTACAGACGTGATGAAAGAGCTGTAGACGTGGATGTCTTTTGTTGGCAGTACTCGGACCTGAGCCACACGACGTATCCCAACCTGTGCAAGACGGTGTTTGCCATCTTCATGGTGTTTGTGCCCATCCTGCTGCTGAACATGCTCATAGCCATGATGGGGAACACGTACGCTCACGTCATCGAGCAGAGCGAGAAGGAGTGGATGAAGCAGGTTTGTAGTTACAGACGGGGCTGTGTCGCAAGTGGGGTCCACCTGGGTGACATTAGCGTAAGATTGAGTACGTATTTAATGCACAGGAAAGTTTTTCTCTGCTGGTACTGTATGGCTCACGGCCCAATTATTAGAGATGGGAATAATAGTCAATAAATATATTTTATTGTAGCCTTAGACGTTAACTCTGTGAAATATATACACTGTGTTTATTACTCACAGCACCCACGACTGCATGCTTGTGCTACAGGCAAGCAGGGCGGTCGTGGTGAGTGATGAAGTGGTGAATGGTTGCAGTGGGCGAAGATAGTGGTGACCCTGGAGCGGGCGGTGAACCAGGCGGATGCCCACCAGTACCTGCAGGAGTACAGCATCAGCCTGGGGCCGGCGGGGGACGACCCCAGCACCGAGCAGCGTGGCGTCATGGTCATCAAGAGCAAGAGCAAGACCCGCGCCAAGCAGCGCAAGGGCGCCGTTGCCAACTGGAAGGCAAGCACATCGCGTACTACAGAACATATGCTATTAGTGTATCCCAGGGGCTCCCAGCCAGTACTATGCATACCACTGGCGGTACTCAACCGTGTTTAAACATTTTCTAATTTTTGTAAAAAAAAAGTTGAAAACTTTTTTTTTTCTTTATTAAAATGTTTTGTTTTCTCTTTAAAAATCCTCATTTTGCCCCCCAAACTTTTCTTTTTCCCCTTGGAATGAGTGAGTGATGAGAATTGGGCGGCTCTTTACAGCAAGGTCTTGAGAGGTAATGAGGGTGATTGAGATGAGTATGGAGCAGCATCGGAATGAAAGGACAGGGGAAAAGGGAGATCCCCGAGAAAATCCGAAGACTAGCTGCATAGACCGGCTCGATTCTCACGTGCAAAAATCTGGGAGTGACTTCGGGGATTGAATCCGTTTTGCCTTGGTGGATGGCAAGCAGGCTAACCACTCAGCCACCATGGTCTCTATTTTCCTTGGGACCCTCGAAATTCACTTAATATGCAAAAATGCAAAATTCCCCCTCCCCCTACTTTTTTCCTATACTTACGTGGTATGCATAATCATCACAATAATCCCAAGTGGTACTCAGTGATGAGAAGGTTGGGAACCCCGGGTCTATTCGACCATGTACACTCGCATGAAGTAGCTATTTTACATCTGAGTTAAATCTGAAGGAAATTATCCACATACAGTAAAACCCTTTTATGGAGTTCCTTTTAAAAAAGTTTTCCTGCTTAATAAGTCTAAATTTTTCAGTCCTGTCAGAAACTTCTTGAGAGTATTTGCAGATTCGTAGCTAATATTGTATGGCTGGGTGAGGTTGAACCCCTCATGGCCCCAGGCAATGACGGTGATGTGCCCAAGGCTCTTGGTGCAGGATAATACAGTTGTAGTTTGCTATTACCTTCTGCAGTATGAGATGAGCCAGACCCATTAAAAAATTCCAAGTGTCATTGCTGGGAATTGCTTCTGGATCTCCCGAGTGAAAGATGACACTGTTAAACACTAAAACATGAAGGTAACCACATTTTGTATACAGTAGAGACCTGAATTTACGAGGTCTCACTGTGCCTGAGAATGACCTCGCAAAATCACTGACCTCGCAGATCGTTTCTGACAGATTTTGACCCCCCCAAAACCCCAACAATTGCATTAAAATAGCATTTTTCGAGTTAAGTAAGCTTTAAAAATAACGTGTTTTTAAAAGGAAATATTGATTTATTTTTATAGACAGATGTCTTTAGAATCGTGTATACCCCAGAGGGCGTATACGAACTCCCCTTGTCCCAAAAAAAAATGTAAACTTCGAGCGCCGAGTCACTTTAACATGTGCGAAGTGAGTTTCCAGTAGCTACTTGAGGGAAAATCAGACAATGTATTAATGAAATATTGTTTTAATTCTTCCAAACAAGCTTATACACTACATACCCGATATAACGCGGCTGTTGGGGGAAAACTCAGACCCGCATTATAGCTTTCCGCAGTGCTCTTCCGGGAGTGACAGCATAAGGTCGGACCAGCATCAAAGCAAGAACTACTCAAATACCGTATGTTCCAGGCAAAGGATGAACTTTTTCTACCAATGGATGTGTTTTTTGCTGCATGTTTGTGTTATTCAGAAAGGATGGAGGAGGTCCCACCCTCCCTCATAGTTTGGGAGGAAGTGAGAAATAGAGGGGCAGAAACTAAACACAAGGAGTGCTATGGCGGCAGGAGCGAGGTTGGTAGAGTAGGAATAGCTTACGTCAGTCGTAAAGAAAGAGGGGAGAATGAGGCCCTACTCCAATGGGCACTTTTTTTTAACAAAATAGTCACGTTGTCTTCAAAATCTATTATGTATTTTTATAATTGCATTTTGCGTTTCGTCCACTTCGAAGCTGAAAAATTACAAAATACAAATTACTAAACCACCACCATAATAGTTTTCCCTGTTTGAAACGTTTAAATGCACATATAGGCGATGTTATTGGAAGAAACATATGTGTATTGTACTCACAATAATAATTTCACAAAGCAGGTTACTGGAATATTCTTTAAATAGGTAAATGTTTTGTTAATAGGGATGGGGCCACCGAATCTAAAATTTGCTGAATCCACGGAATCTTAGGGATTCGTAGATTCTGTTCATTTGATATAAAATTTGTGCAAAGGTTAGTTTCTTATTTCTTTATGGTTAATTCAAAATTCTGCATAATTTGTAATTCGAAATAAAGTTTCCCCAAAGTGCATGTAAAATTCAAATGATTATACATGCTGCTGTAATTAAATTCTTGTGTAACAAAGGAGCTTCTCAAACGGCCGGCCACTTTACGTATGTGCATCAGGCGGCGAAGCATTCTGCCGCATGCGGCCGCATTGCCTACGGACGTGTCAGTAGTGGGCCGCGGGCGGACAGTACGGAAAAGCAACCGAGATGCGATCCCGTAAGTCCGCAGATAAAGAACTCCCACTGTCTGTCTGCTGTTTTATGCCTCATTTATCCCTCCCCTTTTTTTTTACAGCACAAACTTTAATTACATTTATTGAAGAAAGAAAGAGGGCTACAGAATTTCCTGTCAATCAAATAATTTTCGTGTGGCTCTTCTCGCCTTTTCTTTTTTATTTTACATTAAAAATAACAGGAGTGCAAGGAACACAAAAGTCTAATGCAGTAGCCAGCTGAGTGTGTCCGAGAGGGCCGCATTAGAGGAAGAAAGGCCGAACAGGGATACTGTATATCTTTGTTTTCCAGCAGGTAGTTTACATGCTGTCCTCTTCTTTTTCTGCAGGAGTGAGAGGCCATTCACAATGGTTCAGGAGGAGGGGGGGTTGTATTGTCTCCTGGGATAGAGATATCCATGACGCTGACGGGAACGATGGTCACATACATCGGCGGGGGGAGGGAAGTACTTGATTGCACGAGGAGGGGTGCAGGGGAGAGAAGACTGGCTTTGGGAAACGGAGGGGTGCGTCAGCCAGCACCTATCTTGCCGCTGGCAACCACCCCAATACACCAGAATGCATGAAAGACTCAGTTCTGTCTGACCCACCTGCTAGTGGTGCCATTTAAGCTGCCTTATTTCTGGGGAAAAATGCTAGTTCTGATGGGTAAATACCACAGATTGTAATTTTCGTTTCGGCCACTGAACAATTCGAATTATGAAGGTTTTACTGTATTTGAGTAACACTAACTTGTGTCAAACTAAATGTTATTTTACAAAGGATGTATGATACGTACATTATTTTCACCAATATTTACACTTATGTTAAATGCAGTAATTTACCTATCACAAAATCTCCCCATACTTTATAGTAAATACACAGTAAAAAGTGACACAAAAGGCTTGTGTTTGTTTTGCAGTACGAAAATATCACATGGAAAATCATAGAATCAGAGGTTTGGGTTTGGGTTTGGGATTTGATAATTTCAGATATAGATTCGACGGTAAATTCGGATTGTGCTCATGCAAGAAAATCTATTAGACAGCAGAAGCAATGTAGCCAGCTAAGCTGTAGAGCAGGTGTCGCTCGTTGGTCACCTTCTTTTTTCTTTTATGCCTTATACTCGGGCGCGTGGCGACAGGCAAACAAAGTTCTCGCTCACGCCTCTTTCTCCCTTTCTCTTTCACTTCTAGCGGAAACGTCGCTCACCACAGCCACACCATGTTATTGGCCGGGCTTGTTGCTCTGCAGGCGACGACCAGGCAAGATAACTAGACTAGGCATGGAGACTGCATATTGGGAAAGGGGGGAGGGGGGGTGTAGAACAGTTACTGCCTTTGTTCCTTCACATGTCGTGCAGGCACCTTCCCTTTCAGGCGCAGAGCTAGTTTTAAATCACAACTGCTGCAGTTTTTAACCAATTTCTCTTTGTCTTTTTTTCTCTCTCTCTCTCTCTCTCTTCTCTCTCTCTCTTTTTTTCTTTCTCTCTCTTTTTTCCCCCTGTGCGGGCATTTTTTTTTCCCGCATGCTAATTATGAGTAGCAACACTACAACCTCTGTATTTTATCACTGTGAACTCACAAATGTTTTTTAATCCGTTTTTATTGTGATTTATTGAATTTTTCCTGGGTTTTTTTTTTCAACAATTTTTATGATTTTTTGGCGGTTCCTGAGAATGGCCTCGCAAATTCGTCTCCTCGTTAAACCCAGTACTCGTAAATTCGAGTCTCTACTGTACATATATGAATGCAAAAATGAAAAAAAAGTAGGAAAACAGGTGCAAACATCTTTATTTCAATTCCCGTAACTGTTGAGAAATTTACACAATAATTTTGGTACTGTAACAGAGGTTTTGAACACCTGTATGTGGTAAACACTGATTACACTCAAGGTTTCAGTAACATACACATCCCGCAAGGAACCTCGAATGTAATGCATATTGCTTGGTTAAAGCAATTCTGTAGTTAGGTTGCAAGTAGGCCGCTAGGCTACCAAAAATGTATAAAAGGACTGGATTTCAAGTACTTACAGTGTAGTACTTGTCAACCGGAGCGCGCACGCGCCCACACACACAGAGAGAGAGAGAGAGAGAAGAGAGAGAGAGAGAGGAGAGGGAAGAGAGAGAGAGATGGATAGAGGAGATAGATAGATTTTCCACATGGTTGCACGATTGCGGCATCACAATTGCGCAACTGTGAGTAGGCCTACTTGAATTCCTGTCCTTTTATATATTTTTGGAATTTTTTAATAAATCTGTGAATGAATTTCTAAAAAGATAATGAGGTTTTGGGAAAACAAGATGCCAACTTTTTTGTTGGTTTATGAATGCTGATCAATAAACTGTTCAAAACCAGTTGTGGTCTCGCATAACTTGGTTGTAACGTCAGTCATTTCCATGTAACAATTTAACAAAACGGTCGTGTTTGACTTTGGTTGTAGCTCTTTGTCCATTTGGACACTATCCAGATGCTGAGTTTTCTATCAGAAATACTCAGAGTAATATATGGAAAAAGCTCGTGTTATACCAGTACCTCAGGATTTACAGGCGCATACCGCCCTTACCAAGTGCTCAAGACCAAAAGTTGTTTATTTTAAGGCTTAGTTTTTAATGATTAAACCTGTATAGCAAACAGCTAAATATGTTCAATCAGGATGAAGTGTGGGAGAGTGAGTTTTACAAAATGTTTTCTTCAGCGAGTTGGCAAGGTGACAATTAGAGAACTGCACAAGCGCAACATGACCGGGGAGCAGCTGCGACGCCTCATGTGGGACCGCGCCTCCATCTCCACGCCAGTCAGGGTTCCCAACAGGTGAGTGCCAGTTCCGGCCCAGTGAACTTGCAGCTCTGCATTTAAAACCTTTATTTTTCTTCCTTCAAAACAAAACCCCTTTGCAACAAAGATTATAAATACAGTAGAACCCTGTTATAACATCCCCTTATAACATTTTTCTGCTTAATAAGCTGCCTTCGCTTGGTCCACAAACATGCTTTTCAATAAAAAATTACCCTCTTATAAAGTTTTCCCTTATATAAGGCTGACATTTCTTCCGTCCGTTGAGAAATGTTATAACAGGGTTCTACTGTAATGTCATTTTATTAAATTTCCCTTTTTACAAAACTATATTTAAAACTTTAAAAATCCTCAATTTGTACTTATTCCAGGAAGAAGAAAAAAGACACCTCAAAATATTTTAAGTTGTGTAGAAATTGTCATACTTGTACATTTTTCAAATCATAAATGTTTTTGATATTTGAGTTTGGTAAATAAAATTGATTATTTTGCAAATAGCTTGTTTACTTAACAGTAATTGTTCCAAACAAAATATCAGTGGTGTATTTTTCTATGAAAATGGTGATTTTCTTTCATAGTGACCACAAGGATACTCAATTCAATTTCAGCAGCAACTACTTTCAAATTTCTCTGCACGAGAGAAAAGAAGCAGAATGTGATCACCTTTCTATAAAGAACCCCTTTATGACAAACATGCAAATATTCAGTCTCTTTGATTTCATTATACTGATGAGATTTTATCGTGTAAGTGTATTTCCCATTTTAGTTAGTAGAGGAAAAGAATGAACTTTACAGCCTGAAAAATAACATTGTTCTGCCTTCATGCAGAAAAATATATGTACACCTGAAAGATCTTAAACTAAAATTAAAACACATTAGCATTCCACACTTACTGCATTAATTTACTAAGAACTTTGTGCAACGCTGCATATAAGCAATTTTTCTCCCGGATAAACGCGTGGGCTGCTATCGGTTTGAGAAAGAGGATTGTCCTTTCATTGCGTCATCGTTGTCTGGTGACTTGCACAGTTCCAGGGTTTTCTTGAGAACCAGACATCATGTTGAGCCCCGGTTTTCAATGCTGTGATTGGTTCTCTTCAATACATCCACTCGCCTACATGTGTATTTTGACCTCACAGCTATTTTAATGAGAAAATCATATATTCTAGTTCAGCGACAAGAAATTGTGGAATTGAAACAGAATTCTGATACAAACATTTTAGTTCAGGCAACACAATAAAATGAACTGAAATGATATGGTGTTTATTTTGGACTGAATTCAGACAGAAAGACATTAGTCAAAGTTCAAAAAGAGCTGTTATATTTTTGGAGCCAAAGCTCCAGCTGTGGTAAGCCAAGCTGTACAGGGAGGCAACTTCTAACCTTTCTTTTTCACTTGATATAGTACCACCCGGGGTTTGAATCTCTGGGGATGCAGGCTACCAAAATGGTACATGCTGGCTTTGTTGATGAAGTAAGAGAGGGAATAGGACCCACATTTATATGACATCTTGTGTTTCAAATGATGTATGGAATAAGCCCTGTGAGTGGTGGTAACTGCTCGTGAATCACTCTGTATATAAAATTGTTAGCCATAAAGTATACATTACAGCAGGGGTTGTAATGTTTTAATTTTAAATGAAAATGTATTGCACCCGAAATGACTAACACTTGTTGATTGGTGCAGCCCAGAGCTGGACGCCGACCAGGATAACATTGGCTTCGGAGACAACCTGATGGCTGCGCTGGACGTGATGGCATTCACGCACGATCTCGACCTCTCCACTGCGGCAGCCGCTTCACCCCAGGAAGACTCCCTGCGCGGACAGCCTAAGGTGGTCCCACAGCCTGACACCACCACTAACGCTATCGCTAACACCACCGTGGCACCTCTAACAGCCGCCAGGCCGAGTGGCTCTACAGCTGGTGAGTGACCTCGACTGCTCAGGAGTTCTAGCCGCTACATCCTGCTCTCTGCCCATTTCCTCTTATAGGAAGTTGTGGGTAGGAGAACTGTGCTGGTATATTATACTCCAATAAAGTATAGATTATAAACGACTGAGTACTAAACAGTATATACGGTTGCACTAATGTGACTTTTTTTTACTTAAACAAAAATTCAAAATAAATGTTGAGTGTTTGCCAAACTGAAACAAAAATTTGAGTTAGTTTTACGAGCATTCAGTCATAACCAAAGTTCAATAGAAATTATAATTCTTTTAGCGAGTTTGTTATTGCCGAACTGATGTTTGCATGTTAACTAAAACTGGAAGAATGAAATTAAAGTTACCTAGCAACATCATTGTTCTTATTGTACCATTCCTTTAGAAATATTTACTTTCTGCACATCTGAAAAATTACATTGAGTAGACTGTAAAATGAAGAACTAAAGCTCGTACATAACAAACAGATTTATAAAGTCATGTTATGGAAAATTTAACGTAATGTTTCTTCTTAACATTTTAAGTTAAGTTTTTAAGGAAAACTTTATAAGCAGGAATTAATACTATGCATCTACAGGTGTATTTCAAGCAAAATAAACTTAAGTTCCATCACTGATCTGTTTAAATAGAATGCCATGTGCCACAAAGCCACTTTAGTTAGCTACACAATCTTAGCTCTAAACAGCATTAGTGTAGGAATTGTGGCCTTAAATTGAACAAATAGTGATGTTATATGCAGGACATGACAAAAATACCAGTGTTATAAGCAGGCAATTAGAGCATTAAACTTAATGGAGAAATGGTGGGACCATGAAATATAAGTGTTATATGCAGGAAAATGTTATATGCGAGAATTTTATAACAGTGTTCTACTGTACTATTGTGATACTGAAAATATAAAGATGACATTTTTGTAGTTATTAGATTAAATGAATATTCAATTTGTCCTAAAAATATTTTGGTTCAATTCAAATTTGACAACCAATAAAAAAAAAAAAATTCAAAAGAAAGTATGGATTTTGTAAGTATAGGTTTTAATAAAATGAATACCGTATTTGCACAAAACCCTAATGATTGATATAAGTAGTGCAACTCTGAAGAATTTTGATACTCTGGTNTTCAAAAGAAAGTATGGATTTTGTAAGTATAGGTTTTAATCAAATGAATACCGTATTTGCACAAAACCCTAATGATTGATATAAGTAGTGCAACTCTGAAGAATTTTGATACTCTGGTCCCAAAAGCTTACCTCTTACCGTGTACGCAGTGTAAGGGTTCTGGCTGCCTGCAGCTCTTTTGAGCCCTTGAGGCCTAGAGATGCATGAGCTGTAGGGCCAACTCTTGTTCACCCACCACTTGCCTCATCACCTCTACGCTCAAGGCGCTCAACTCGCATGCTGTCTTCCTGTCGGTCACTCACCTGAACATGACTTTAAGGTGTGACCCTATATTATTATGTCACACTAATAACGATGAAAGTATGTTGCATGTTTAAAGACAACTTCAAAGATTCTGTATGGAAAATTTGGCAGCTGAAACTGATTCTCAAAATACTCATTTTAGGCATTTTCATGCCCAAAAAAATAATCCTTGGAGTAGAAATGAGAACTTGCAACTTGTCTCTGGTCACAAAAGTTTCTTAAATGCTTTTCATGTTTAGACATCAATACAAAATATCCAACTGCTTTTGAATCATGTGTTTTCTACCAAACCTATGCAACCCACTTCATGCGCCTGCCAGGCGGAGGGAGCCCTTGATGAGAAACCACTTGCTCCTCCAGTCAAGACAAAAGTACGCAGTTACGTATAGTGCCAGAAGCTTGCTGGTGCTTGCAGGCAAAGTGGGCAGTGTGATGTCTCGCGCGGGACAGCAGGGAACTGCTATCTCGGTGCTGTATCCGAAGCTGCCCGTGCGAGTGGAGGTGGACGATCCTCTGAGGCAGCTGGTGCTGTTGTCGGAACTGCCGCACATGGAGCAGCAGTTGGCAGCGCTGGCGGTGCTGGCTGCACAGGTGGAAGGCCTGGAGGAGGTGTCCCTCAGAGACCAGCACCGCTTCTGCTGCCTGTCCCTGTCGGAGGAGACCCGGCTGGAGCTCCAGAAGGCCGACATGTTCCTGGAACCCAGCGACAGTGACGGCTTCGGAGGTAAAACGTCAGCCCTTCTACTTACCGTTGCATGCTCACTGCTGCATACGACTAGGCTTGTAGGATGCACAAGATCTTGCAAGCCATGAGTTTGTGTAGGAAATATCTATCTCAGTGATTGTCAAAATAGGGTGTGTTATATCTGATAAACTCACTTGGTTGGCAACACTAACCAGTAAAATGTTTATAAGCATTTTTATATCACTTAAAATAATGTTTGTGTTTGCATTTTCTTTTATTCGCATTGTTATGACACCCAACTGCTTAGTTCAGTGTCAGTAAGAGTGCTAGGTTGGAGTCTAGGTGAGATATGTCGTGACCAGCTACGGAAGTCCTATTTTGCATCACACCAGCCACATATATCATATAGACTGTTCACAATAAAGTGAACACTTTAAAAAGGCTGCTCATTTGGAATAATAGTTAATAAATATATTGAAATAAACTTTAGAGTGCGCTGGAAAATAAACACTGTGTTTATTACTTACAAGAAAATATTTATTTAAAAAGGTGGTTAAAGAATACAAATGGCTGAAAGGAAAATGTAATCATGGTCTCAAAAGTGCTCATTTTTATCGTGAACAGCCGATACTAATGGAATGTGAATATTCATACGTAGCCCTTCCTCTTCTTAGTGAACTGAGGAAAGGGAAGCTGGACGATCAGCCAGACGGCTTGTGGCAGAGGCAGGGTCACTGTAGGACAGTAACAGCACAAGACAGTAGGTGCCTGTAGGCTAGGTTGGCGAGTCTGCTCAGAACTACGAGTCTTGGCAATTAGTTTGCAACTGGTGGATAGTTTGTTTCGGAGGCATGCACAGCAGAACGACATGGCTACTGGATGTGTAGGAATTCTTACCGATGTGGGTCAAGCAGTGTCATATTATACAGGGCAGTAGACAACCAATATCTAGAGACCTGAAGCACATTGGTTGTCTGCTGACTCAGTGAAGGCGACGATTGGGCCAGCCTTTTCCTGGAGGCGTCAAACACAGTGTGGACCAATGACTAAAGTTATATATACGCAACTGTTTTGAATTCTAGCTTGTCTCAAAATGAATCCGCAAATTCTTCAGGTCTCTACCGATATCTAACTCCGGGTTTCACGTGCAACAAGGCAGGCCCAGTTACAAGAGAGGGCACCACACTTGCAATTTCTATAGCTTCATCCACCCCTGCTTCCTGTCACCCCGCCGCTCTTCCAATGTCGTGCTGTAAATCCACCCCAAGTCACGTGTGCACCTTGTAGGGTGCTGTAAGTGTTATAGTNTGTTTGTGTTTGCATTTTCTTTTATTCGCATTGTTATGACACCCAACTGCTTAGTTCAGTGTCAGTAAGAGTGCTGAGTTGGAGTCCAGGTGATATGACGTGACCAGCCACGGAAGTCCTATTTTGCATCACACCAGCCACAATAGACTGTTCACAATAAAGTGAGCACTTTTAAAAGGCTGCTCATTTGGAATAATAGTCAATAAATATATTGAAATAAACTTTAGAGTGCGCTGGAAAATAAACACAGTGTTTATTGCTTACATGAAAATATTTATTTAAAGAAGGTGGTTAAAGAATACAAATGGCTGAAAGGAAAATGTAATCATGGTCTCAAAAGTGTTCATTTTATCGTGAACAGCCGATACTAATGGAATGTGAATATTCATACGTAGCCCTTCCTCTTCTTAGTGAGCTGAGGAAAGGGAAGCTGGACGATCTGCCAGACTGCTTGTGGCAGAGGCAGGGTCACTGTAGGCCAGTAACAGCACAAGACAGTAGGTGCCTGTAGGCTAGGTTGGCGAGTCTGCTCAGAACTACGAGTCTTGGCAATTAGTTTGCAACTGGTGGATAGTTTGTTTCGGAGGCATGCACAGCAGAACGACATGGCTACTGGATGTGAAGGAATTCTTACCGATGTGGGTCAAGCAGTGTCATATTATACAGTGCAGTAGACAACCAATATCTAGAGACCTGAAGCACATTGGTTGTCTGCTGACTCAGTGAAGGCAACGATTGGGCCAGCCTTTTCCTGGAGGCGTCAAACACAGTGTGGACCAATGACTAAAGTTATATATACGCAACTGTTTTGAATTCTAGCTTGTCTCGAAATGAATCCGCAAATTCTTCAGGTCTCTACCAATGTCTATAACTTCGGGTTTCACGTGCAACAAGGCAGGCCCAGTTACAAGAGAGGGCACCACACTTGCAATTTCTATAGCTTCATCCACCCCTGCTTCCTGTCACCCCCCCGCTCTTCCAATGTCGTGCTGTAAATCCACCCCAAGTCACGTGTGCACCTTGTAGGGTGCTGTAAGTGTTATAGTNCCGCTCTTCCAATGTCGTGCTGTAAATCCACCCCAAGTCACGTGTGCACCTTGTAGGGTGCTGTAAGTGTTATAGTTTGCCACCGCACATCAGAGATGCAGCCGTAGACACACGTGGCTGTTTCATCAGTATGACGACTTCAACTTTTCAGACGGTCCGTTGCTGGGTCGCGGCTCCAGGATACGGAGGGCTCGCGCATTCAAGCTCGGTGGCAGAAAGCTTGGCGCTGACCCGGACAAGGCAGCGCTGCTGTTCTGCCACTACAAGGAACTGAGCTCCAGCAGCTCGTCGGACTCTGGGCTGGCCAACCCCGTGTTCACGCCTGCCGCATCCAGCCCCACGCAGGTAGGCACACCCACTGCCGGATCTGCGTAGCTTGGGCAGTATGCGAGTCGGTGAGTTGAGCGTAAAGGAAATAGAAAGCAGGGGTATGTTTAATTGCGGTAACTTTGTACTAATTAAGCCTAAATTGTACCAATATTTTTCATTTAAAATAAGAGACTCTACAACCCCTGCTATGTGTACTTACTGGTTAACAATGTCATGTTTAAAGAACGTAGCAGCAAGCAAGAATTTTCAAAGCCTTAATTTGAAATTAAATTAGGCTGATTGCACAAAGTTGCACGTTAAGGTACAGTTACCCCTACCCCAAATGACGTGTATTTGTTTGATATGTTTTAAAAAAATTTCCTTTTTATTTAATATATAATTCTTTAAATTTAGTTGTACATTACTGTCAGTTATTATACAGTTAATATATACTATACTTTGACATAATCATGCTTTTGTAAACCAGTTTTCAGATTATTCCTGCCACCTTTGTGTAAAATAGTTGTATTTTGGGAATGGGCATGGGGCGTGTTGTAATGCCATGACGGTGTAGCAAGATCTGCAAGTCAAGGCTAACTTTTGGTTCCTTCAACTAACAAGTATGTACGGTTGTCACTTTTNACGGTGTAGCAAGATCTGCAAGTCAAGGCTAACTTTTGGTTCCTTCAACTAACAAGTATGTACGGTTGTCACTTTGCAATGGTAATTGGTTATGTGGTTTCTTCTCTTCAGTAACATACTGCATGAATTCATTTCATTAATATGTTTAATTTTTGAATTTATCATAAATGTTTTGTATTATGGAAAACAGAAATTGAATAATAGTCTCGCTGCATTAATTTAGATCATGGCTTTTGTACAGAATGTAAGCTTTACATATCTGTTAAAAGTTCCACGTTTGTTCAACCATGTTTTTAATGAAGACTTACTTTTCTGCATTCTCAGAAAACTCTAAAAAAGTTTAGCTAATTATCTATACATTTTTAAAATCTGAATTATGTTAGGAAATGAGGATGAATGTTTGATTCACAAAAGTGTTTTAGGGTAAGCCATGGCAAAAAAAAAACATTTTTTTTGCAGTGTGAGTTGGTGCAGGTACAAGAGCAGAGAGAACTGCTGCTTACACGAGCGTGTCTCAGCTGCCNACGGTGTAGCAAGATCTGCAAGTCAAGGCTAACTTTTGGTTCCTTCAACTAACAAGTATGTACGGTTGTCACTTTTCAATGGTAATTGGTTATGTGGTTTCTTCTCTTCAGTAACATACTGCATGAATTTATTTCATTAATATGTTTAATTTTTGAATTTATCATAAATGTTTTGTATTATGGAAAACAGAAATTGAATAATAGTCTCGCTGCATTAATTTAGATCATGGCTTTTGTACAGAATGTAAGCTTTACATATCTGTTAAAAGTTCCACGTTTGTTCAACCATGTTTTTAATGAAGACTTACTTTTCTGCATTCTCAGAAAACTCTAAAAAAGTTTAGCTAATTATCTATACATTTTTAAAATCTGAATTATGTTAGGAAATGAGGATGAATGTTTGATTCACAAAAGTGTTTTAGGGTAAGCCATGGCAAAAAAAAAACTTTTTTTTTGCAGTGTGAGTTGGTGCAGGTACAAGAGCAGAGAGAACTGCTGCTTACACGAGCGTGTCTCAGCTGCCNTTTTTTTTGCAGTGTGAGTTGGTGCAGGTACAAGAGCAGAGAGAACTGCTGCTTACACGAGCGTGTCTCAGCTGCCAGTGTTATTTGCAGGTGCCGAAACAAACTGAGAGGGCGGACGAGAAGCAGCAGCAAGCACAGGAATGTGGCGACAAGCTGCCGCCAGCGCGAGACAGGCCCCGGCCCAAAACTGCGCGTATCAACAGGTGACCACACTGCTGCTCATTACTCTCTCATCTGTTGAACGCATGAGACATAACGAGTAGGCTTCCGTGTTACATGCCCGTCACGCAATAATTCTGGATGAAATATGTTAATAATCTCATTAGAAAAAAATTGAAAAATAATGTTCATTACCGGTACTTTAGGGAAATTAATATAATCAAAAAATCAACTGTTAAGTGATGGGCTTGGCTCCACACAATATGTAAGTATGTATTCAGTGTTGCCAATTCCAATTTCGAAAAATCGCCAAATTTTTACATNCTTGGCTCCACACAATATGTAAGTATGTATTCAGTGTTGCCAATTCCAATTTCGAAAAATCGCCAAATTTTTACATCAAATCTGCTAAATTTACACAAAATATACAAAAAAATTCCAAATAGTAAACAGTTTCTAATAAATAATGATTTAATANAAATCTGCTAAATTTACACAAAATATACAAAAAAATTCCAAATAGTAAACAGTTTCTAATAAATAATGATTTAATAGAGAAACCCGTTAAGAATTGATAAATTTAGACCAATAAATTAAGTTTTATCATATTAATACCACATTTTATATATTTTTTACTCTATTATAGTGACAAATTTACAGCAGTTTTTGAACTTTGACATGTAAAAATCCTGTTTATAAAACCGTATTATATTCCGCAAAAAATTCTACTGCCCACTAAAATAAACATTTCTCCGCTAGGTGTTTTTAAATTTCACCAAATTTAGTGAAAAGTCAGCTGAGATGACAACACTGGTGAAGGACACCCGAAATGTGCACCTTGCTTGGTGGTGGCTGGTATAAACTTATTATCTCTTTCATTAGGATCTGAAATTTACTTGGGGAATTTTTAGTTAAGGATGCTTTTGTGCGTGACCCAAGTGTTCATATTTTAAATTAATTCAAAGTGTATGTATACTGACGTGCCGCATGCACACTGCGTGGATTTTGAGGAAGGCAGTAAAGATCGCTTCAGTCAAAGGTCCAGAACAAGAGATGTAGTGGCAATCCCATACTCTGACCACCTGTCAGCGATGCGATGCAGTAATAATCTTGCAGACGCCATGTTTTGAAGACTGGTTGTTCATCCAATATGGCGGACTGGCACGGAATTCAAATTTGCAGCTCAGTACGTAAACGTCATGCTGCACATGTCCAACACCACCTTTTGTCTCTGCGGAGACTCCAGAACCCTCTGTAGAGAGAAACTGCATGGAACCCCATTACAACTAGGAAACGGTCATAGTGACCAACTTGCAAGACAAATGCCAGCCAAATATTTTTTTTTGATATTCACAGAATGACTTTCCACAAGTAAAGTCGCAGTTAAAATCCCTAATGGCATTGCAGGCTAAAATTTGTATGGCGACAAGGTTGGACTAATGATGATTTATTCCAAGTTTAATGACTCACTTTGTGATAATCAAGCAAGTATGTATAATGGTGTCAAAAATAATAGCAGTGTGTGTTTTTTTAGCATTTTAAATAAATATAAATAAATAATTTAGTTATTTTACTTTTATTAGGACCTACATTCCTCAAAAACTAGGAAACTTGGTGACTTGTAACTGTGTGAAAATGACTTTTCATAAATGAATTAAACTAAATGTTAAAATCCCAAATTTGTATATGTTTTGTACAAATCATAAAGAAACTGCAACATACAACTCCTCTGACTTTAATAAACCCTCTATCTAAAACCAAACTTTTTAAAATTTGTACGAACCAAGATTTTAAGTTAATTTCTCATATTTATGGTTAAAAAACACTATGCATTTTTTTTTTGAATGATTTGATATTTATATCTTATTATCATAAATATTGTCTCATGAAAGCATAAAATATGCTAGAAATCTAGAAAAAAAAAACTGTGTTGGCTCTCAAAACTGCTTTACACATTTATATGCTTAAACATGCAACATAAGGCCAGATGTTAACTTGGCTGGCCACGTGTGGGGTGGATGGCCAGGACTGTAAGCTGTGGATTTGCAGGGTGGCCCCCAGCAGGGAGGTGCCAGCGAGACGAGGAACGTCTGCGGTGACCACCCCGAGTGTCCGCCACGACACCCAGGCTCCACCCTCGCCCCCCGACCCCCTCGATGCCTGGAGCACCCGCGACATCGCCAACATGAACGTGCTGCTCGACGAGGAAGACAGCATGTAGTAACAACCTGCTGACGTGCGCAGCAGCTACTATCGTCTCGAACTTTCACACTTGTAACATATTCGTTGTTCTATGATATTTAACATAGTATTTTCCTGTATGCATTGGCTTATTGCGTTTCTTAGGGGATGGGACATAAATTATTGCTGAAGACACTAATTGAAGTTTACAAGTTTCTGGAAGCAAATACACAAAAATTAAGAAGGAGCTATCCTAAATAACAGTTTCTGCTTAATTTTCTGAGGAAATATTTCGATGAAATGCTACACTCCTTCAGCACAATATATTACACTACACAAAAACATGTCAATTTAATGTGTAAGAAATAGGTCAACAGTATTTCCTCGTGCTACCAAAATGTTTGCTCTCAAAGTTAGTTAAAAATATTACCTAATTGCAGTTTCTTAGTTTTTTTTTATATTCTCTTCCAAAAACGTGTGCAATTTTGTCCTTGTGTTTGTTTATGTAACACAACCTCTTTAATATAATTCTGTACTTCTGAATAGTATTCATAAGTCAATATATTACTTTCAAAGTCTAAATAACCGAGTAATTTCTTTTCCCCAGATTTTAGGTTTGTTTTTAAATATAACTGCCACTTTTATAAAGGACCAAGCAATCTTATGGCCAGTTAGTTGGCTTGGTAGTTTTATGAACAAATAACAATATCTGTAATTCAAACATATTTTTGAAAATGTTTTTTTTTTTGCTAGTACTGGCTAATTTGTCCACAAAAAAAATTATTATTGTTGCAGTACTTGAGAGGTGTCTCGAGCAAATAAATGGCTCTAGCATTGCTTCTGTTTCTACCCAGTTTTTAACTAATAGTGTAGAAACAATTGCAGCTTCTCATGGTTTTCCCTCATGACGTAGCCATATATCGTCATACAAAATATGAAGCTTCAGTAAACAATCACTTCCCTCCCCTCTACACCCCCTTTTCACCTTAAAGTCACCAGCAAGCTTTGATTTTTTTTATTTTCTGTTATTTCTGTACTAGCTGCGCTAATGTCTCAATATCCTGTGGAAATGTCCTCATACCTTGGGTTTCAGGGGGACCCTGCGTTGGTATCGTGGCCAGACTACTCACGTCTTGCCAAGGCAAACCAGGTTTGATTACTGGCAGGGTCACGTGGATTTTCGCCAGTGGGAAATGTAGCTGATGCTGCCACTGGCAAGTGGGATTTCTTCGGACACTGTCGTTTCCGTACCTTTGCATTCTGCCGCCGCCCCATCTTCACCTCACTTCACCTCACTTCACCTTCATTAGTCACCAGCCAAACCTCTCAACTCGGGTTTCAGTTCCAAGGAGATCACAAAAGACTTTTCCCCTAATTTCAAATAAATAAGTACTACGCAATATTAAAAACCGGCACAACTTTGCACCTACTGGGGTAACTTTGCACCATTCAAAATGTTTGTATTTACCCCATTTGGTGAAGGAGTAGCATGCATTACCTGGGTCGATAACATGAAATATTTAGCTACATTTCTCTGTTTCTTTGCCAAATGGCAACAAAACAAAATTCAATGAAACAATATATCTGAACGTATTTTTCCTGTCTGATCTCGATCCAGTGCACCCTACAATTTCAAATTAATCACAAAACTGTAAGAGTCATGTGAAGCCAAGATTGGTTGCCATATACAAAAGTGCAGTTTGACAATCTCACTGCACTGAACCGAAGCAGCTCTCATGTGTAGTTATTTCTCTCTTGCACCTGTCTGTGTTGACAAAAAATACTGTCCCATCACAGAGACTGGCATGATGAGGTTGTTCTGCAGGCAGTTTGATGTCTTCAGATGGTCACCTGGAAATTCCCTTTCACGTCAAGTCATTAAAAACACCAGCATATTCTTCAGTGTATTCATACAATGTACGAGCTTAAAAAGTAGCATCTCTGTTCACAGGCCTTTAGTCGTCGAAACTGTTGACTGCATGTAATTGCCACAATGTCTTGACTATTGCACCTGCTCTGGCTGGGTGGCTGGCTGGGTCTGCTCTGGCTGGCTGGGTGGCTGGCTGGCTGC